>JANHFT010005378.1:45270-60665 GCA_032467955.1 Pseudoxenodon macrops | reverse complement strand
AACACAGCAGCAGCCAAGAGGTGACCACACTCACTGCCTCCTGCACCTCAAAAATAGTTAAGACCTCCCTGAAAATAAGGCCAAGCACTTATTTCAGCGGTCAAAAGAAAATAAGAACCTGTCTTATTTTCGGGGAAACAGGGTATATATGCATAATGTGTAGGTATTTCTTTATCTGTACTGTAGTATGTCAGTTCGTTCATTATTACTTTCCCAGAATAACATTTCCTTCTATTTTCCAAGCCAGTTCTTTTCAACTGAACATCTCTAAGAGTTTGGGCTGACAAAAAAGCATAGCAGGCTTATGCAGACAAACACATACACAAACCGCAGCGCTAATATTCCCTCTGCTATCCTAATTTTATGCTACTTATCTCCCAAGACAAAAATATACATATTCTTGTTAAAGGGGGGGGGGAAACATTGCATAGTATACATTTGCATTGATGATGATGTCTTCCGCTTCTTAAGTCTCATTTTTAAGTAAGAACAACAGCCGCCCTCCTCCCAAAAAAATAAATAAAACAAACAAACAAACTTAGCATTTAATGCAGGCTTTTAAGCAATAGGAAAGGAAGAGAAAAATAAGCGTGCATGCGGCTTAGATAAATACCGATATACTCTTAAGGCTTCTGAGCCATACAGTTACAAAGCACCAAAAAAAAGTATCTATCTAATGGGAGCGTTGACCACAGCAATGAGGGAATAAAAATAAAAAGGAGGGATGAATTAAAAGCGAAAGTGGTTTCTGGAAAGCAGCCTATTTCGGAAGAGCGTCTATGCGAGGTCTTCTGGACCATTCATGGTGGGCCAGCCAGGGAATTGTGGTCTAAGCCCCAGATTGCAGTTTTGAGACTCAAAGAGTTTGCCAATGGATCACACCCATGTCTTAAAATGGCACACAGGGACTGTTAACACAGCCAGCAAGCTACATCAGGAATGCGCAGGTCCCACCTGGGGTAATAACAGGAGGTTGAGATTGGGCTGAATTTAGAGGGGAATTCCTGTTTTGAAAGCAAAACCATCTCCCAAGATAATATGTGTATATATATATATATATATATATATACTGTATACATATTCTTGTTAAAGGGGAAAGCATCGCACAATATGTGCAATGCGTAATATGTTAACATATGGAGACACCAATTGGTTTAAGACAGAGGTCAGCAACCTTCAGCTCTGGAGCCGCATGTGGCTCTTTCATCCCTCTGCTGTGGCTCCCTGTGACTCAAAATACACGTCACAACTGCCAATGTGCGACACTTGCCAACACAAGATTTATTGGGCTTTTTGACTCCTGGTAGGCCAACCATGGATAAGTCCAAGAAAAGAAAAGTTTCAGAAGAAAACAGAATGTTTTATTCAACTACATGTGCTAGTTTTGTGGCCGCTCAGGAAATAGTCAGGCAATGGAAGGGTTTTGTGACTCCCGGTGTTTTCGTTTGTGTGGGAAACTAGTCCAAATGGCTCTTTGAGTGTTTAAGGTTGCCGACCCCTGGTTTAAGATAAGCCGACAGGGCAATGCCTCGCGTGCCCTCAGAAATGGCTCCGCGTGCCACAGGTTCGCCATCACTGACCTAGACATTCATATTTGAACATGGATCTTTTTAACGTTGACATTTTATTGTGCTTTGCTAATCTAGGTGAAATGTTGTATGGTAAATTAATAAATAAACTAACAATGGCCATAGAGCCCTCTGCAGTTTGTGTCATATAATTGTATGTCTACAATGCCTCGAGAAGCGTTAGATGACGCATAGACTCTGTTTTGGAGACACACGGGACACTCTGATGGAAGGTAGAAGATAACCTTAGAATGACGCACTCAACAATATCACAATCGCACCCAACTGTTTTCTCCATAGGGTGCAACAGGGCTGTTATTCTGGATTTGTTTTTCATCTGTAGGTGTTGGCATGATCCACAATCAAACTAGATCTTTCTTCAGCCCACCTTCCCCTTCGCCCACCTAATTCGGTTCCACCCGGCCCAGAATTTGGGGCAGCTCTTTGGAATGCTGGATGGACAGACGGACGGACAGCCTGACAGGGTCTCGCGCCTCCGCCGATAATTCCTTCCCTACGTTCCTTGGGGTTCGAAGGAAAGAAGAAAAAAAAGAGTCCCAAACGTTTTATCATTCTAAACGGATTTCCCCAGCGTCGAAGTCATAATATTTTTACAGTTAAAAGATCGACTGCCTTAATAAAGTGCGATTTGTGTGTTTAGAAAAATTCATTAGAGCAGACATTATGAATGTGTTTTATTTATTTATTTTGCGAGCTAATTTGGGCACACCACTTCAAAAGAACACTTCCCGTCTCCTTAGTCATGCACTAATAACATCTAATAATTAATAAAGACATGTAAATTCTTAACTCCCAGAACTGTTTCAAACTTGCAGGCTTTATGCTTTTTGCCCCTTGTGTCTGATATCTGCATTGCTTTCTTTTGCAAAATGCTAAAGAGACCTATCCTTATTGGGCTGGTGAATATTCAGACTGCTATTCTAACTAGTCAAAGGCAAATAAAATTTGGCTCCAAACTCAAGGCTATTGAAAGAATTTTATATAAAATTCCTGCAAATGCCTGAAAACATTCCCCATTTGTATATAATGTAGAATAGAATAACAGAGTTGGAAGGGACCTTGGAGGTCTTCTAGTCCAACCCCCTGCTTAAGCAGGAAACCCTACACCACTTCAGATAAATGGTTATCTAACATCTTCTTAAAAACTTCCATTGTTGGCACATTCACAACTTCTGGAGGCAAGTTGTTTCATTTCCAAAAAGCTTATAAATAGATTACACTTCAAAAAAATCCTCCTTTTTGTTCCAAGTATGATTTCCATGATTCTAAACCAGAATCAGACCCCAACATACTTATTTATCCCCTGGTTCTTCTACTGGGATTTCTGCATTTTGTTATCTAATATAGAGAAGCAACATCTGTTTTGAAATATAGCTTTCCATTTAATGGGCATTTTTAAAAAGAAAATACCCACTCAATTGCAATTTTTGGTAAAGCTAATTATACTAAGATTGTAGAGTTGTATAGGTCTGGAAAGCTTAATGTTTTCTTCCTTCTGAAGTAATCATAATGATTCTTTGCAAGAAAATTCCCTATTGGAAGCAATGTGTGGTTATTATGGAGAGGGGGAGGTCAGTTTTCATTTTGACTATCAGTTGTATTTTGAAACAAAAAATGACTATATCTGGACCTTCTTTAAAACTGCATGAATCAGGCAGGATGAATGTATGCAATAAAAGGCTCATTAGATACATCAGAAGACACCTCTTTGCCCTTACTCTGATTGTGTGCATAAATACACTCCTTACATTCTCCACCAGTCTTACTAAAAAAAAACACCTACCTTTGAAGATCACCTTGTGAAGAGGGAAGCAGACCTGCAATCCAAGCTCCAGTATCCAAAGATTATGTAGTGGCACAAAAATTGGAAATGCTATAATGTCCCTCCTTGTGTCTTGGCCAGATAAAATTTGGCAACAAATGCATGTCACTGAGTCTGAACATAAGAGTTTTAATAATTAAAGTAAGCATTATTGAATTTTTATTTAAGAAGCTCTCATAGCTCACAAACTAAATAAATTAAATCACACAGCAAGAAAGTGCTAGGCTTATGATGTTAAAGATATGTATGCTTAAAATATAGCTGCTGATCCAATTGTGGATTTCCTAAATATGCTGGCATTTGAGATAGACTAGAATTCCATCATTTCTTGGGGTTACTCTATGTTTAAAAACATGTTCCAAATCATAAATTGAACAATATAGCTTCAGCTCCTGTCTGCCATTATGGCAACCTGGTATCTATCTGTGTATAGGATGCATCTTTTCAAACCTACTGGAAACAGTTACTGTACATGAGATACCAACCATAGTGCAAACATGAAGTTGCCAGACATTTAGGGATAGTTTAGGGATTCTAGATGTTTTAACATTTCTGGGAGACAGCACTCTGACAATGCATGTATAGCCAATAACCTTTTAAATGCATTGTATAGGACAGTGTTGGCGAACCTTTTCGGCACCAAGTTTCCAGTTTCCAGCATGTGCACACATGCATGCTAGAAACTGGAAGTGCAGCTATCCGATTCGCATGTGCGCACTGGGAAGATGATTTTCCAGTTTCCGATGCATGCATGCAAACCAGCCACCTAATCTTCCAGTTTCTGCTGCGCATGCGCACATAAAGACCAGCTGCCTGGCATGCATGTGCGTGCCAGAAACCAGAAGATCATCGTCCCAGCAGGCGCATGCGGACTGGGCAGCTGCTCTTCCAGGTTACAGCGCTCCCGTGTGTATGAAGACCAACTGGCCAATGCACCAGAACCCAGAAGAGCAACAGGCAACAGCTCACGTGCCCTGAGAGATGGCTCTGCATGCCACTTCTGGCACATGTGCCATAGGTTCATCATCACGGATGTAGGATATTTATTTTGGAAGAAACATGTTGCCATGTACTCAAAATCATTGGAGGCATGAGATTATCTTCTTTATCATCACAAGCACGCTCTGATTCTAGTGTGGGTTGTCATCCTTTTCAGCCACCAGAATTCATTATATAATAATGTTTGGGACAAATATAATTTTCAAGAAGTTTGTAAAAGATTGGTTGATATTGGGTGTTTACCTGGCAATGCAGTGGCAAAGGCAGCCTTGTCTTTAGAAATAACCTTCAGGTCAATCCCAACTCACAATCTCCACCTCATAGTTAATTCATTCTATCCTCACATCACTATGTTTTGGTAAATCCAAAGCCAGATTTCTGTTTTAAATCTAACTCCCATGAGTGAGTCTGGAATAACAGCATCATTGTGTTGATGCAGCCAAGCTTAAAATCTGAATTCCTAATCAAATTGAAGTTTTTTCCCTTTTATGTTTGACCTATGTGCTTTGGAAGCATTTCAGAATTTATCTAAAGCCTCATAATCTACTTCAACAAAACAAATTATTTGTATGTTAACCCTCATGGTTCTAGTCCTGTGCAGACTCAATTTTAGAAAAAGTAGGACTGTTGTCAATAGCTATTTGGATACTTAGATCAAGGCTAATAGCTATTGGGACATCATATATATTAACAAGAGTTGTGCAGAGATTTAATTTTGTATTTTGAATCAAAGAAGTTTTCTTTACCAAAGCACAAATGCAGTTTGAAAATACCAAATTAGATTGGACATACCAAAGAATTCCACATTATTCAGATTGTTTTAAAGTATATAGAATTAATGCATTTTCTTTTGAATCAGTTGAGAAATTTGAATTGAATCAACTGAAAATTGTATTCATTTTCTGAACGAAAATGCCAACTTGAAGTGGACTGCTCCAACAATTAAGATCAAAACAGCAATTTGAATTGGATCACTTTTAATTAGCACATCCTGAATATTTCAGTGGCGTTTATGTTACTTGTCAGGTACAAATGAATAATTAGAAGACTAAAAATGTAAAGGGGCAATACATAGAGTCAACATCTATACTATGCAGTGGTGAAATCCAATTTTTTTTACTACCGGTTCTGTGGCCGTGGCTTGGTATGGCTTGGTGGGCATGGCTTGATGGGAGTGGCAAGGGAAGGATATTGCAAACTCTCCATTTCCACTCCACTCCAGGGGAAGGATACTGCAAAATCCCCATTCCCTCCCCACTCCTGGGGGAAGGTTATTACAAGATCTCCATTCCTACCCCACTCTGGGGCCAGCCAGAGGTGGCATTTGCCAGTTCCTCAAACTACTCAAAATTTCTGCTTCCGGTTCTCCAGAACCTATCAGAACCTGCTTGCTTTCACCCCTGATACTATGTCACCTCAACAGCAGTGTGCTCAATTAATCCAGAATCCAGTGTCCTGACAAAGGACTAAAGATCCCTGCAAAATAAGACTTCTGCTTAATAGAAGATATCTCAAGAGGCTCAGAATGAGGGAATCCACATGCCTCATATTCAGAAGAAGCAATGCACCACCACTAAGAGAGATAACCAGATATTATATTCTTTCCTATCTCCGAAGAAGGCAATGTGAATAGAGGTTCAATTTAAAAAATGCTCTGTTATGCTCTTTTTAAAAAAACAAGGGTTATTTACTCCCAAATTTGAGCATATGTTGTTATAAATGTGAAGAAATATTATTCTTTCCCTTTAGTTTCAATGTAATAATCTAATCTCAGATTTGCCCAAGCAGAAAAGTGAGGGAATAAGACAAAGGAAAAATGGAGAGCAGAAGAGACATTGGTGGCAGTAGAACTGCATTTCCTCACCTTTTTCACAGCTCCCTCCCTCCCTTCACCATTTTTAACCACATATGTACTCTCAATTTCCCAAGCTAACTACAAAGCAGTTCTGAAATGTATAAGACAAATAACAATGTCAGTCAGGAACAGCAGCTGAAGCTAAGTGGCAACTTACTGTGCACAAAGGTAGAGCAATAAAGCAAGCACGTGACCAAGATCCTTTGAGGACTGTTGCTGCTGTGTGTTTTGGCTTTAAGAGAAACAGCAGTATTCTGTCACTAACATCGGCAAGGCTGGATAAGATACTCAAGTTTGACTACCCCAAAAATCCCTGACATTTCCTTTGGCAGTTTTGTGTGCGCTTGCAGCCTAACAAATGGTCGGGTTTTGTGTCAAGAAAAGCAAATGGCCTTCTTCTCCACGTCAAGGTAGCCTAAAATGGCTCTTAGATCCGCATCTTGCAGGATACCTGGACCTGAAAGCATTCTAAACCCGGCAGTTCTTTTCCTACTAAATCAATAGCATGTTTTCTAATTTGCTCCCTCCACCAATTCTTTAAGCCAGAGACCATGGTGCACCCTGATTCCCTCAACAAGCTCCCCATGTCGTCATCAACTCTTTTCAAAACCCACTTCTTCAAAAGCACAGCATGGCTGGTAAATGTATTAATGCATTACAATTGTGCCTAGAGATGCCAGCTACTTTAGAAGCTCTGCTCCTCTGCTGTCAACCACAGCTGCCATTATGAGGTGATCGTTTCTGCTTCTAGTTCCACTATCTTCAGATTGCTGTTAAATGTACAGGAGAAAGCCCAGGCAAGGGGTTTTTTTTTCCCTGTTTAGTTTGCTGCACTTGAAGAATTACACTCCATTCTTTCTCTTATGTGTATCAGGTATCATTTAACCTTTACATCATGCTTGCTAGGAACTAAGACTGTAGGAGAGCTACTTAATCTCCGCATGCCAAATCCCATCATAGTGCTTACCACAAAGAACCATGTTATCGTAATTGGAAGTATGTCCTAAACCAGTCTTCATTAAACTGAACCTTCCTGATGTGTTGGGATTGCAACTCCTACATTTCCCAATAACCAGTGCTGGACTTTGGGAGTTGCACCCAAAACATTTGGATGGCACCAGGTCAACAAACATTTATACATATATATGAAATGAGCAACTATTTGATCTTTCGCAAGCAACAAAGAGGTTTCTGCTTCCTATCAGTGCTTCTATAGCAACAAGCTTTTTACTTAAGAACAGTGGAATTTTCAACTCTCCCTTTTGTCAGGTAAGGCTTTTAAAGGTAATGTCTGAATTAGCAGGCATTCTAGATGGGGACCCTAATAGGTTTTCACTGATGTGATGCTTTAGAGAGCCAGTGTACTGATGGAACCAGTTAGAAGGTACTATTGGATCTGGAGAATTCTCATTTAGCCACAATGCTGATTGGTTACTTGGTCAATTATGGCCTGCCTTTTCTCCCAGAGATGCAAAAATAAAATGGGGAAGCTGGGAAATAATGTCTAGGTTTATTCCAAATGCAAGGCTGCATCAAACTTTAATTGTTGCTACTCCCCTCTATTCTCACAATGTGGTGGGTCTTATGGTGGGGGTAATAAGAAGCAAACCCAATTATCTATCACCTTGGCTTCTGCTCCAGAAAAAAGCATTGCAAAGACATTTCCTTGGAAGCTGCAAAATGGAATCATCTACTAGTTCTAGGAATTTCTTCCTTGTCCTACTCTTGTGTCCTGGGATTCACCCTTCAGGTCAGATGGCAAGGGACTAGTATGTTTTCCCTTCAGCCCCCTGTTATTCAGAGAAGTGACATTTCTGCTGTCCTTCACAATCAGCCATGATATCTTTGTTTGTCCTTGTTGCAAAATGAAATATAAGGATAGGAACAGGATGCTCTCTGAGGCACTGCTATTTCTGTTCTACTTTTCAGTGGGGAAGAGAGAATGGTGAATTGTCTAGCCCTCATCTATCCAAGCCCAAAACAGCAACAATGAAGACACTCAGGCAGAAGTGCTCTAGAGGGAAGAAACTAGTATTGGTGGTAAAAGAAGCCCCAGTTGTTTGAAGGAAGGAAAACGAAATTACTAGAACGGGAAGTACCAGGTGGAGAATGCTAACATTCAGAAGAAGGTGAAAATCAGATCTTTTGATTACTGTTAATCAATGAACAGAAAAAAGTTCTTCCTTTGCACCCCCATTCCCAATCTGCATCCGCTTTATAGTATCCCCTTTATAGCATCAAATCTACACTTCTTCCATCTAAAAGCCATAGCTAAATTATTCCTGGATGAACTACCACAAACCATGAATCATCTTATCAACTCAGGATGCTTCCCCTCATCTCCAAAACCCAATACCCTCTTCTGTGATAAATGATAGGCCTCTCAGCTATAATTCTCCATGTTTAGGATAATATAAAATTATGTGTCATTCATATTATAGGGACACAGGCACTCTCTATTAATAGAAATTAATGCTGCCAGATTGTACTTGGATTGCCTCTGACAGATGAAGCCAAGCAAAAGGCTGGGAGGAGCAATTTGATTCACAATAAATAGATACCAAGATTTATGATCAAAATAGAACATCTTAATGATTTACCATAGCAATGAAACCAATAGGCTGGTGTTTCAATCTGATATCCACAAATTTGTATAATCCTCAGGGTAAAACAATTTAATGTGCTGTCTCTTTTATAGTTACAAAAGGCCTTTCATATGATCAATTATACATAAGAGTATAATAAATGTAACTTTCTTCATACTAATCACATCTAACTTAAATTCTCTTGTTGGTCTTTGGAGTGTATGTAGCATTCCCCATAAAGTTTTTAGTCTCTGCTCTTAGCAAAAGTTAATATGCCCAGAACTTCCAGATAAATCATTTGTACAAAGGTCTTTATGCCCACACCACTATTCATACAATTAAGGACTGCCTCCTCCTGTGAAAGACCCTTACTTCACACAATAAGCTTGCTCTTTTTTAGTCAACAGCAGTAAACCTTAGTTTTGCTGAAAGGGCATAATTTGACAGAAAGCCTCTTCTGTGGGACAAAATCCAATTCTGCAAGTGGCAACCATCTTGTTTTAAATATCCCAGGTTCTAGAACAGTGTCCCAAAGATGCTCACCTGGCACCTTCCTTTTGATTCTTTTTGATGCTACCTTTTTATTTTCTTAGACTGTTTAATCCTCCATCTCTCAAAATTATTTCCTTGTTTGTTTTACAACTTTCCACTATGATTGGCTTTATTTTGATGTTTTGATTTGAAAATATCTTGAGCTGAAAGGCATAGTGGGCAAAAGAACTCCAGGTGGGAGATGAGAAGGAAAAGTAACCTGGCGAATTAAAATTAAATTAAATTAAAATAAAATAAAATATGTTTAACAATTTATATAGACAAGACATCAAGTTTCTTAGAATCTAAGAATATATTTAATGCCTTGTTATTCAAATGTTGGTTTTATTTTTAAATTTTTAGCATTTTAAAAAGTTATTTATCTAAAGACTAATCCATGAAACTTTTGTATTCTGTGGGAATTTTTCAAAGGTAAGTATGAAAAGAATATCAGCATAAATTGCTCAAAATGGTTGATTGGTACCACACAAAGGCCATTTTCTTGAAATCAATAGATGATTAATTCTAGATTGTGCTGTAACTAGCAAGCCATTGTGTAATGTTCTTGATGTGTTTTGAACTATCACAGAAATATAGGGATGGATATCCCAACAGTGAAGTGGGCCCATTTTGAAGCTCCTTAATATGTAGATTTTATGTATGTTAAGGCAGGATTTTCCCACTATACCCATATTAATCAATTCTGGTTTAATCAAATAGCAAGCCAAGATGATAAGCCAAGGTTAGATTCTAAAATATCGCAATTTAATTAACAATCAACCATAATTTTCAAGTTCAGATATGATTATTTGAATTATAAAGCCAAAAATTAAAGTCTGAAGAAATGTAAAAGAGGGACAGTATTAGATTGATCTGTCTCACAGAGTTCCTTCTTATGTTCAAGGATTAGTGATATACAACTGGTTGTCAACTTGCAAAGCTTTCCAGACCAGCTAATTCCAGACCATTAATTAGGGCATATTTCGGAAACTTCACACTGGTTCAACAAAATGCCCAGTGTGTATATATTGTACATCAATGGCTCTGTGTCAGACAGCAATGAAGTGTCAAGTGGTATATCACAAGGTTCTATTTCAGGCCATATTTTGTTCAGCATATTTATAATCACTTGGAAAAAATATTAAAAATATAACTATCCAATGCCCAGGTAGATAGCAAGGCAGCAAACACCCCTGAGACAGTGTCAGGATTCAGAAGAAGACTTACAATCTTGAACAATGGACAGAAATCACTAGGATAAATTTCAGCAGGACCAAATGCAAGGCCTTAAATTTGGATAGGAAAAACCAAAGACATGAGTCTATGATGCTGCAGACCATAGAAGGCAGCAGTATATGCAAAAAAGGATCAAGGTGTCTTGGAAGATCATAGGTTGAATCTGAGCCAAAATTTGATGCAGCTGTAAAAATAAAACAAATATAAATCTAGGTTGAAGCAACAGAAGTATTGTTCAAAGGAAATCATTTGTTTCTCTTCATTTTTTATTCTGGTTTGATAGGATTGCACTTGTCATATTGCATCCAGTTCTTGGAATTACACTGTAGGAATGACACTGACAAACAGGTGTGCATTTAGAGGACAGCAACTAAAATGATAAAGTGCCTGGAAGACAGCATTTATAAGGAATAGTTGGAGGCATTGAAGAAGACAAGGGTGCTTGAGACTGTTTTTGTCCTGTCTTCTGAAGAAATTCTGGAAAATTCTGTTCTATATTCTTCATTAGTGCTCTTTTCAAATACTCATTATAAAAAGTCAACAGAATAAAAAAACACTTTTAAAAATTAAAATATACAAATTACAGGAAGAGAATAAAAGGTCAGCCATAAAGGAATCACCTTAGAATGTCTCTGGTTACCTGGGACCTGATGAAACAAGATGTTCAGGAACTTCCTGAATGATAAGAGGGAGAAAGCTAACCTGACTTGGGGAATTGACAGAATGTTCTATAGGACAGGCATCACAGCACAGAAGACCCACCACCAGGACCCATGAAATGTAGGTCACTGTTTGATGGTCCTCCAATTGAAGATCATATAGCTATTGCTCAAAGTGGAACAACAGATCTGGAATGTGACCAATGTTCTGTGTCAGGCTCTGGATGATAGGCCCATGGCTGTTATGGTGGTCATGAATTCCCAAGCCATCTTAGTCTCCATTCCTAAAGAATGCAGATTGAAGTGTCCCAGAACTATGGATCTGGGGGATTACATTACCAGCTCTGAAACAGAGTCAGAGAGGTTGCTATGCAAAAAAGAACAACAGCAACAATATCAATTGATCCTTACAGCTCAATTTAATAAAGAGGGCCTCACATCCAGTCACCTGTGAAGCACCCCTGAAAGCAATAAGCAATTCCTTGTGACAATCACAAAACCTCCATTCCTGCCCAAGAGTTTGTCTGATGCCAAACACAAACCCCATTAGGCATATTTCTGAAAGGGCTATCACCCTTCGAGACCTCACCTGGTTTCAGTAATACATGCCAGATTGGCCCTCTCATCATTAACAAATCACTGATGAGGGAAACCTTATTGCAGACCAACCTGGGGTTCAGTAGCAGTCAGTCAGAAGGCGGATCCACTTACAGATACCAGGGTAGAGACCAAGGAACTGAACATAAAATCAGTAAAAGGCAATGTTTCCATGTTGCCTGAGAGTGACCTGGTCCCTTCTCCTACCATTCCTCCTCATACCCATCACCACTTCCATAATACCATGGCCCACCTACACACACGCACATGCCACTGGTAGCCCCATTTCCAAAACTACATTTCTTTCCCCCACCCAAGACCAGGGACTGAGAATCTCCCACTGTCTTTATCCACCAGGGAAGCCAAACATCTCAAGGCAATATAGCTTCATTAGTTCTCAGCTCGATCAGGGGAATCAGCCACCACTTCACTACACATGTACATACAGCTCCCATATTCACACCTTCTGACCCACCCTCACTCTGGCTCACACACTCATGGGTGCACTCCTCTGCCACTCCAGTAATTGATAATGTCCTTCATTCATTCACTCCCCAGTTTTCCCATGGCTCTCACCCAGAAAAATGAACCAGCCCATTCATAACACCTTGCAGCAACAAACAAGGTGATGCCATGTTGTTCTTTCTTCTTCCTTCCTTATTGAGCTTACCTGGAAGGCAGGCACAGTGGTCTCTGCAGGGGAAGTGGTCTACAGAAACTTGCCATTTCACTGCAGCACCTTCCCCCCCCAATACTTGAACACTAACTCAACTCTCCAAGCTCCCTGACATCAGAAAAGTGTTCTAATTGTAAGAGCTGTTCAATAATGGGACACATTGCTTCAGGAAGTGTTTAAACATGGGCAGTCTGTTGGAAATCCTGTAGTATTCGATTCCTTGAGCAGGGTTTGGGACTAGATGATCTCCAAAGTTCCTTCCAACCCCTTACATTCCATGAAACTATCAAACTTCAAATAATTGTCTAGATCAGTTCAGTGTAAGACAAATTATTATACCAGCGGTTGCTAATCCCAACTCAAACTACAGTATTCCAACACACAACATACACTATCAGTGTACTATAATTGACTCACTCTTTTAAATAGACAGAGCTATTCAGTTTGAAAGATGTTTCCTTAAAGTCTGGCACCTTTTTGAAAACAGGCTGTCATGAAAGGAAAAATGAGCAAGAACATTATAATCTGTTTCGACCATTGTGCTGAGAGAGACATCTGGTAGGCCACTTGGAAGTCAGCCAACTATGAAGACTTCAATTAAAATAATGAACACTTTCTCAGGAGTAGCACCCAACTCATTAAAGAAAGCCCCCAAGTGAGTTCTCATGTCATCCACAGAATACCACTAGAGAAAATAAAGAGACTAGTGAGGGCAGAAGAAAAGAAGCGAACAAAAGAGAATAAATGAATAACAATGTTTTTCAGATGTCCTAGGAAGATTTGGACCGAGTAAGAATAGCATTTTTAACATCCCGATTACAGAATAAAACCAGTTTATGAAGTGTACAGAACCAGTCCTGTAAATGCTTCAGTGTTTATATCATGGCCTGTTAGAACTTTTCCTCATAAACATATTGACAGAGAAATCTGTGAGTTGTGATCATACATTTGGAGGCCCTCAGACTGGGGATAGCTTATCAAATCCCCAAATACTTCTAACTCAACATCTTATAAAGTTGCCACAAGACCAATCCACCAATCCATCAGTTTCTGATGACTTCAGGACTTCATCTTTGCATAACAGTAAAGAAATACTGCCATGTATTCCCACATGTATACACATGCACACAATTTAGTATTTCTTTCCAAAAGAAAAGAAAAGGAATATTCAAATCAATAAAACATGTAGTGACAACCACTCTATTCTCTTGTTGAGTGAGAAAGATGAATTTATCTGGATCATGTATTTTTAGAAATAGTTATTACTAGAGACTGTCCAAAGCCCAGTTTTTAGTTCTCAGATGGGACAAGTGACTAACTTGCAATTAAATGGTTAGTAGAATGCAATCTACAAGTCTTGTGGGGCATGTGGCATCAGATAACTGTAACAGCATCTCCGCATGGACGGTCCTCGTCCATTTCTCATAATAATGTTCAGAAAAGTTAGACAGAGAACATTATTCTCTCCAGACCATTTAGAATGACAAATACAAGCAAAGCTCTAACATTTCTGTGAGTGCTTAATAAAATACTGTGCTGAACCTTGCCATCCTAATTTGGACCTCTGGTCATCTAGTAATGGGGTTTAAATTAGAGGCACGGCATTGCAGAATGAGTTGCTGATCAGCCAGCACAGAAGCTTCTTCTCAAGCTCATTTAGAGTTTGGAATGGCAATTGGTTCCTGACATTGTGAGGTCATTACAATGGCCAAATTATTTTAGTGCAGCTCTTTGGAGACCTTGTTATGATGCTAGGATGAGATAATATTACAGTGGTAAAATGATTTCTATGCATGGCTTGAAGAAAGTGCCACTATAGGGCTCTTAGGGTAAAACTACAGTGTAAGATTACAATCTGAAGTGCGAGCACAACACAAGTCTATGGAGATTAGACTCAGTTATGTTGTCAAAACAAAATGAAAAAATGTCAATGCAAGTTATACCATTAAGGTCTAGACTTAAACCTAGGAAAGCTCTGCATTAAAACTGCCACATTACCTTTAAATCACACTTTCTGCTTCAATATTGCGGCATGCCCACCGAGCACTTGGCTCAATTGTCTCACCCCACTGAGGTGCTGAGATGTACCTGAGAGGATTTTTCTAACTACATCAACTGACTAACGTAAATAAAGCAGATTTTAAGAATGCTCATGTTAACGTTACTGCCCCTGGATTATATGATAACTCATTCCTCAGTATATTCTGCTCAGAATAGATGCTCCTTCCTTTCCAAGGATCACAAAACTGATTAGTACAATCATTTTTACACAGGAGCATTCTGAGGGCAGAGAGTCAAAGAAAGGTGTCAGTTGAGATTGCAAGATCTCCAAAATATGATTGATTAAATTCTAGATATTGGAGAGTGAAACCTTATAATAAAAATACTGGCAAATATACCCTAGTTTACATTTCAAGGCTTCAAGGGTAGGGCTGTTCCATTTCAATGTCCATTTCCGCAGCGGGATTTCTACTCTGGCAAATTGGTGTTCTCTATTTTAAAATTAAGGTTCCATAGAAAAATATATAAATCAAACCCAGGATGCAGAGAATGGTTTTAAACTTTATGAAGCTGAGTGGTGCCTTCTATTTAAAAGCATACCATGCTTTCAGCAAAGCTGTACACCTTCAAAAATGAGTGATTTTTACCCTTTGTTTCCTGGAATAGCAAGATTACTATACAAGGCTTCATGGTTATATAAGCAACCAGGAATCTCTTGGTATCAAAGAAGCCTTTCCTTCTTAAATAATTCAGGCCTGACTTTCAAAAAGACAAGAGAGAAGGGAAGGGAAGGGAAGGGAAGGGAAGGGAAGGGAAGAGAAGGGAAGAGAAGAGAAGAGAAGAGA
>JANHFT010005378.1:31851-45170 GCA_032467955.1 Pseudoxenodon macrops | reverse complement strand
ACCATATTTATACATTTTATGTATTTCTGTAATCTTATATATGCTTGACAAAATAAATAAATAAATAAATAAATAAATAAATAAAAACATCTCCAAGGTGGCGCAGTGGTTAGAGTGCAGCACTGCAGGCTACTTCAGATGACTGCTAGCTGCAGTTCGGCAGTTCAAATCTCACCAGCTCAAGGTTGACTCAGCCTTCCATTCTTCCAAAGTGGGTAATATGAGGACCCAGATTGCTGGAGGCAATATGCTGACTGTGTAAACCGCTTAGAGAGGGCTGTAAAAGCACTATGAAACAGTATATAAGTCTAAGTGCCATTGCTATTGCTATCTCAAACAAAACCCTCCTTAATTCTCATGAAGATTCTGTCACTGAGGCAATGGCAAGCCACTTCTGAAAAAACTTGCCAAGAAAATGGCAAGGCCTTCTCCAGGCAACCTTCAAGAATCAGAACAATTTACAGGTAATTTCTTGAAAAGTGATATTAATATGCATGTTGGTGAAGAGGAAGCAGGGAATGTCCTATCAGGTATTCTGGTCCATTATCTGGACTGAGCATCAACCTGGTCCCATTGCCAACTAACTGCATGTGCAACTGACTGTGGATTAGTGTTTCTGCAGTTGTCTTAAGAAATAGACAAGAATGGAATGAGAGACAAGCAGTTTAAGCTACAGGGTGGAATTGTCCAGGAATTGCCTCTACACTGCCAAGAAATTATGGGAGTTGAAGTCTGAACACATTTGAATGGCGCCAAGCTGGATAAGACTCTTGTCTTTATTATACCTTTCCTATGTTTCCAGAAAGAACTGAAAAGGAATACAGGAAGCACAGTGAGAACCAATAGGTTGGGGACAAGGAGACATTTTAATAGGTTTATGTTTTCCCATCCAAAATCATTCCAGCCCCAACTGGTTTAAAAATAATCAGTATGGAGGCCTTAGATTTGTTTCTTTGCTTAAATTCTTTCTCTCCTGCTTGTCTGTAAAGCAGTGTATGGAATATAACTCCTAATAACAAAAGCCCTGATACTTTAAAATCCAAAGTGATATGTTCAAATCAATAGGGGCAGGAATTAGAGTTTAAAAGAGCTTTGAATCTGAGAAACTTTCCTGAGGTAAAGCTTCACTTTCTGAGAACCAGGAAGGAAGGGATGCATACAGATCTTCTAAGCAGGCAGGAAGGAAGGATACTCTGATGCCATGAACTTTGCTTCAGGAAAAATGGGGATTTGTAGTCCATAATCTGAATGCCGTAACTTTCAATCTCATCCCAAAAACTTGAGCTCTGGAGAGAAAGAGACACCAACAGGCAACCAAAGTGGGAGGAGAGGAAATCCTTTCTAACAATGCTAAGGGAGGGAGCACAGTAGGGAAGAAGATGGGGAATAGAAAATGAACAGTGATAACAGATTAAGCAACACTCCCATTAGCCTTTTGTTCACGATTTAACAATTTAGGTTAGCAGAAGAGTAGCAGTCTTTTCAAAATGGCCCCAGAAAAGGCTTAATTATTTGTCCCCTTCCAAATCCTTCATTCGGTTCTGCAAAAATCTTCTTTGGACTTTTAAAAAGTTAATGGTATAATACCTCTCAAAGCTTGTGTTGCTCGGGTCTAAATATTCACTGTAATTGAAAATGTTTACGACAAGTGCGGAAGCAGCATTTAATACCAAGCAGGCCTGTGAGTATAGCTCCCCATGCACCACTTAGAAAATGGACCCTGATACATCTCTTTATCATTTTACTTAAGGCATTGTTAATGTGGAATATGCATGTCTCCAAAGGAAAGGAGTGCTTCTCCAAAAGTAGCTCTGCTTAATGCTAATTATTGATCTTTGTGGAGGTGTCTCGTGCCAAACAGCTCATATAGTCTTCCTTGAAGCTCTGAGAAAGCAAGTTGCATTTGCTTTTGGCAAGTTATGGACCTGCACAATTTAAACAGTGCTAATAAGAAGAAAATCCTAATAAATAATCTACATCGACCATCTTTGGATTTAGTACACTTTCAGTGATATTGAACCAAGTACTTAGAGTTCAAGAAGAAGAGCTATCTAAGGGCCTCCAAAAGTTGAAAACTGCACAACTCAATTTTGAAAACAATTTTTGTTATTTTGTTATTATATTTTCTGCCCCTTTTATTTTTATCTCTAACTACAGTCCTACTTCTGAAAAAATAGTAGTATAGGTTAGGGTGTCAACTAAACCAGTTTTGAATTCAGAGAATGACATGCAGAAGGAAAGGCAACGGGTTGAACTTCAGCAGTGTCTGCTCTCCATTGCACCTTGGAACGGACCCTTTGAATTCTTCTTGGGAAGATCAAGAACTTCTGCTGAGTGGGGTCGATAAGATGGATGTAGTAGTCCAACACAGCTGGGTTGTGTTAATTTGGTAAATGCTGAAACAAAGCATATGAACCAATCTGGCAGACATACAGTTAGGAAAGTCTAGATTTGTTGCATTCATTTTGTTTTCTGAGAATATATGAATCGGTTCATGCCAGAACTTAAGGAATTAAAACCATGTTCACACAACAAGTTTAATTAAGTCATATTGGGATGGGGGTGTGAGGTCTTAAGGATGTGGTGCAACAGAATTAACTGACCTGAAAAAGGTTGCATTTATCTCTAATATGTTTGGTGATAAACTATCTCCCTAAATCTTCTCCTCCTTGCATGAAGCAGACTACAGTACTTGCCAAATGATTTTCCATCTTTTATCTGTCTGAATTTCATACTTTTCAAGGCCATCCAACTCTGCATATTATTCTGGGGTAGGTGTAAAAAGAAGTGAAACAAGTACAGAGGGCACCATGTCCCCCCGCTCACCCACGCCCTCTGCCATTCGCACCTTGGATTTCTGTTTAAAAGATTCCCTTGTGGGGTTGAAATAAAATGGCAAGAAAAAAGGACAGAAGTGGTCATCTCTCTTCCTCATTTGTGGTGGCTTGAAACCCTTAAAAATGGCTTCTAGATCACTGATTTGAGTTATTCTCTGTTGAGGGCTGACAGGAAACAGAGTAAGTCAATTGATTGGAAGACAAGACTAGGTCATTGATATTGGGAAAACGAAACTTAAATTTCAATAAAAGCAATGACTTGTATTGAACTCTTTGGCTGTATAAAAACAGACCATTATCATTTTCTTCTTCTTCAACATTACAATTAATAAAATAAATCATAACATGCTCTTGAGGACATCTAGAATCTCTTATTGAAGTTATATATTTATATATAATGTATATATTGCATTATATATAATGCAAATTGTGAAATGTATGGCTTCAAACAAACAATATGACTTTAGCTTGTATGAATGCAAAAGCTCTTTCAGGCACATACATTTTCAGCATTCTATTCCATAGGATTATGAAATATTATAGAGAACAAAAAAGAAACAAAAGATTTGTTTATCTCTTGCTTTCCTTTAAACTGTATTTAGAAATTTGATTTTTGCATAGCCACTGACTTGCCATCAGGCATTAACTTAGCCTAGAACTAGTTCTAATGGTTATTATTACCCTGTGTCATTTTGTCTTTGTAAATATGACAATGCAGCTGAAGACATCTGAAAACATCATCAAAATATACACCAATACAATTGCAGGTTACTTGTAAGCAAGTTAACTTGCTTACAAGTAACCTGCAATTGTATTGGTGTTACCAGCTCCAGGGAAGTTTCTAACAGAAAATATAGCTTCTGCTGTAATGGTCCTCATCACAGAAGAACAAGGAATATGTGATGCCAGGATGGCACTTCATCTCTATCTATTATGTTTGCAGTTAAACTCTTGCTGAAGGCTAATGGTAGCACAGAACCAGTATGTGGTCAGGATGTGTCAATGGCCACTAACTGACGTGTTTTTACCTGAGTTTCAGATTGTTCTGGTTTTATATTTTACTACAAGTTGAAAATTTACCGGTATTTTATTATTGCTTTTTTTCACCCTTATTTTTAGTGTAAAGATGAATTAATAAAAATGAAAACAAATGCTCAGAAGAATAGGGTAGGATAAGATAGGATAGGAAAGGGGAAAGATAAAATAAAAATAAAGACAGATAAAGATGAGAGAGAGAGAGAGAGAGAGAGGATACAGATAGGGAGAGGGAGATGGAAAGGGAAAAGGGGCAGGGTAGAGAGAAGGAAAGGAGAGGAAGAGGGAGTAGGAGAGGCATAAAGATAAGATAAAGATAAAAAAGATAGATAAAATAAGATAAAGATGATAAAGATAAAGATACATAAAGATAAAGATATAAAGGTAAAGATTGAATTATTTTAGCTTTAGGCATTCTTCCAAAAGAGAAAAGAACGTTAGTGACATTCTCATGGGGAAGTGGAATGCATTCTTAACTTATTTACTTCCAAGGTGGTTTCTTTCATTGTCCAATAAGCTTTCCAGCAGTTTACTTTCTCTCACGCATTTCCCACACTTCAATTAAATCCCAAGGCAAGATGCCGGGAGGGATCTCTTCTCATTAGTCTGTTTCAGTATCAGTGTTACCTTCAATGCTAAAGGGAATCCTGCTGGAAATTTTTCTCCTACCCCTGGAGAAGTTCTTTGTCCTCAAATGTGTGGAGTCTTTCAAAGGGCCTTTTGTGCTCAAGATAGAATGAGAAATTGCTTTAAGTTTATGAGAATTCCAGATATGTGCTCCAGTTGCATCCTTTTGGGGTTCAGTTTGAATGAGCTTTGAGATATCAGAATGAGGATAGTCAGGCTATTCCAGGGCAACCAAGTAACCCATTCTTGTTGTGCCACTTTTAGTTGATATTTGCTGTGAAAACAATGGCTCTTGGATAACAAAGGGCTGACATAACACAGATGGAAAATACCATATTGTGGCAGCTGGGAAGATAATGTGTGTTACCAGTAAATTCACAAAGGGGAAAATGCTGAAATGCTTTAAAAATGCAGGTGCACAAATTACACACACCAGGAGCAGCAGTGGCATTTTGTAATAAACCCTAAGTTTATTTGCCACCATTGAACACATGCACGTTCAGAGCTTCTACAGAGAAGCATGTGGAACACTTTCCAAGAAATAATTTGCACAAAGATGAAACTTATAGACAAAAGGTAACTGCAGCTTGTTAATTGTAAATACTCTTTTCGTATAGATGCCTTATTTGCTGATGCTACTGGAAATTTGATAAATATCATATTTACCCAAAATTCCCTAATACAATAAAGAAAGAATAATAAGAAAGAAGCTCATTTGTTCCCATTTATCATATTCACAACTAATCTAAAATTATCCTTCCTTTTTTAAAAAAATGGAAAAACATTGTCTTCCTTTCAACTAAATCCTGCAAGTGTTATTTTATATTATTTAAATTTTAAAAAGCAATTGGTCCCACAAAACGTTAACCAAGAGCATAAGTACCCATGGTTCCAAAATTTTCTGAAAACAAGAATTAATTCTAGTAAGAAGAAATTAATTAACTACAATGCGTTCCATTTTGTGTATTTAGTATGGCAACTATGGCATTCTAGTTAACGGCTACAAACTGCTTCTTCAGTCTTGCACATTGGGCAAAGAACCAGCTCTTTAAAAAAGAGTGTGTTGTTGGGTAAGGTGGAAGGAAAGACAAAAAGAGGACAACTAGCAGCAAGAAGTATGGATTCAGTTACTCAGTTACAGTTATAGGGACAATGAAATTGTTATTGGAAGAACTGAAGGACCCAGTTAGGGACAAATCATCACAAAAATTATCTCTCTCCCTCCCTTTCCCCCTTCTCTTGTTGTTGTGACAACAAGTCCCCAATAGGATATATGGATAGAATGGACTAGTGGATAAGGACATCATGATTGAAATGGGGGGTGTGTGAAAGAGGTGGCAAAGAGAGCTGGCAGCTTGTCTTCAGAACCTCTCCTTCTTCTCCTGAAAAAACATTTCTCAGTGGCTTTTGCTTTGCTCTTGCACAATTATTTTTGCCCTCAAAAGAATTAGTATTTCTTTTATGAATGGTAATGAACGAATGGTCATAAATTCTTTAAAGATGAAAGATACAAGATAACTTGCATCATGGATCCTACCATTCACCTGAGATGGGGGCAGATGAAATTGGTGAATGAATTCAAGTCCAGTCTTAGGCCAGAAGCCAGCTAGCTGACTTTGGGCAGTCACACTCACTTGGGCCTAGGAAGAAAGCAAACCACTTCTGAAATATTTCAAAGAAAACAGTAGGGATTCAACAGAGCAGTTACCAGGAATTAACACTGACACACATATACACAAAATAAATATTACATAGTGTCAAAGCTGACTCGCTTTCTTCATTATTTTAAGATTGTATTAGTTCTTCTCTGCAATTTATTGAATTCTACTATCTTGTATGGCATTGCTGCTAAAATCATTTCAAAAATCGTGGTGAGGTAGGACAGGGTAATTTTTTTAAAAAAAAGCATATTACTCACAATGCCATCATAATCCTTTTGGGATGGGGCAAAAAGCTTTACCGGTGTTTTCTCTTCCAGAACTTATTTTCTTAATTCAATGTGCTCCTGATGGTTTGGATCATTGCATCCATCACAGTCAGTATATCTGATGCTGACTGTTAGTTATGGAAGATGTGGTACACTCCATCTGGAGAGCATCAGGTGGGGAAGGTTTTCCAAGAGCCTTAAGTATTATAAGATAAATCAGGATACAATTATCTTTTAGTGTTGGCATGTCCCCCTTGTTATATAAAGTAGATTGCTGAGACAGTTGTTCATGTACATGTCAAATAAAGCATTTTTTTTTAAAAGCAGGATCTCAGTGCTGATCTGTGTCACAATTTGACACATAACTTTGAGGAAGGTCACATAAACACATTTCTTTGCCTGCAAGTCACATTATCTAATTCTCTATGTTCTGAGCAGTTATAGATGGATACCCTTTGTCCTGAGAGACTTTTCTTCAAGGGCTGCCAGATAAGGAGATACTTGGGTCCTTGATATTTTATAGTTATCAGAATCCTTCAACCTATGGCTTTTAGCCCAACCAGATTTCTGCCTTTTTTTGTTGAACTATTGAAGCTTCTCAGAGGGCTTGTTTTGTGTATGTTCTAATGTGAAATGTGGTGTGGGGGGAAAGGAAACTCCTGAAAGCTTCCAGATAAATATTTCTCATGCTGGAGGCACATTAATTGTGTGCTTCTATTGCGTATGTAGATTGAAAGCGTTGAGAAAAGATCTCAGTATTTAAATCTTCCTTTGCCTCCTGCTCATAAAGTAGCATAACAGTTTTCGGAAGAAAAGAAGATTATGATTTTAGCTTTAGAGCAAAAGCAGTTGGCTTGGGGGTGGAGGGGAATAAATCCTCCAAATTTATTTCATGGAGAATTACATTGCTCTCAATAGTGGGAGGTACACAGAATAAGGCTACTGAGGTGAGAAGTCAGGGGCGAGTATTTCGTCCCCTATTGAATGTGTTGTCACTTGAACAAACTTTAGTTTTGTCCTCTTTAGTCAAAAATTGCCCCAATCTTTGGAAACTTCTCTATTCTAATTTGCTTTGTGGTTTTTAAAAAAATTATTATTATATTCAATGCCTGGAATGAAGAAGAAAAAAGAGTTGGCTTGAATTAGAGTGCAATCTTGGCACAAAGGAAATGAAAGAATAGTCAAGGACAGCTGCTCTACGACAAGAGGGAAGTGTATTCCTCTGGCCCCTGAATAATGCTGAATTAATACCACAGTCTCAGACCTTTGGTTTCTAAATCTTAATAACCCTGAGTTTTGAGTCAATGACAGGAGTAAGTGGAATTCTCTATGTGTAGCAGAATGAAGGGGACACAACTGGTATCAATGAGCCCTGCATTCTAGTACACATAGAGAATTCCACTTACTCCTGTCATTAAACTCTCCTCTTTTGATTGATGGTCATGGAATTAGGAAAGCCAAAAATTGCCCAAATCTTAGGCCCATTTCTGCATGAAGCTACACCAGAGTGAAATTGGTTCTGGATTTCAATGATTCCAAAATGACTGTGTTCAACAGCTGGACTGATTTATTTCCACTGGTGGTGAATACATTCATCATTAATGAAGCATTATCATGGAATGATGGACAAAACCTTAGGCACACACAAATGCACACACTTTTGTAGTTTGTTGATTAGGCTTGAACCATAAGCAAATATTTAAAGTCAGCTGAGAATGAACGCTGTGAACTATAGTCTGTCTGGTATGGATTGAGCAGGTCAGGACTCAGAGAGGTGCTAAAAGGGCAGGACCACAGGCAGAATAAGTCAGGAATGACAGATTAACCTAGTTATAGAAATCTGACAAAACAACCCGTAGTCAAGAAAAAAGATCTAAAAAACAGGACCATATCAATGCTCAGGAAAACATAATTGTTCAAGCATGGCTTAATGGAAACAAGGAGCCCTCCTATAGTTTTTCACATTCAAGAAGATCTAATGTCCATCCTGAGTAGACAAGTAGAGACTGCCCAAGGCTGAAATACATTAAGCTATCTGATGTAGACACTGGAATCTTAGGTCTTGCTGGCTTACAATTGCAATAATCCCTCCCCAACACAAATTGTGTTAGATAAAACTATATGTTGGGAAACATCTAACACAGCAACTTCTCTATTGTTTGGAACAAAAAGATGGCATATGTAGTCCACTATTTAAGCATTCTGGAAACAAACAAAACAAAGCAGGATTTTTAAAAAGAAAGCCAGGATGAGAAATAGAGCTCATTTTTGAAATTGGGAAGTGCTTTGCTTCTTCAAGTCAACCTCAACTTTTAGTGCCCAAATGGAAATACAGCTGATTTGCTATTGTGTTTGTCTAAGACTTTTTTTCAAATTCCCACTCTTGTCTTCAGCTATGAAATTTTCTGGTGATCTCTTTATAAAAATCTCTTTCCAACAGAATTGGGATAAGGAAGATTCCACACGCATTGGAATTATAGTATTGATTTCAGTATTCAGCAGAATGTACTTGTCTCTATAAGAAAGTATGTTTGCAATTATGATTTGAAGTTACTTAAGATTTGTGTTTTTATAAGCAGGGTATCATGCTAGATTTATGCAGTCAAGGCATAAATATAAAATTAATTAACCGTAAAATAATTTACAGTTCTGCGGGTCATTAAGATTCACTACTAGTCAAGCTAAATCATATGGTCACAAATATTATTATATATGAAGTTTTAAAAAGCATGAATGCCTGGAATTAGAGACCCCAAGTTCTGAGGAGGAACTTTAAAAAGATTCTCTCCCTTAAAAAATACTAGCAAATACCACTATATATATATTGCACTTATATAAAGTGAGTGATCTAGGACAGGCATTGTGTTCTGTGCATCTTTATTTCAGATTAACTTTAAAGAGAATATGTTGTGTCTTGATATCTGCCTAAAATGTTCACAAAGCAGTGTGTTGTTTGGTTACACACCGCTATTTGCCTGTCAGTGGTATACTGAAATAAAGGTATAAACCTAGATTCCATCTCAGCAGTAAGTTAATGATCAATGAATTCAAGAGACCCTGTCTTGAAGAACAAAACTATTGTGCAGCCATAGGAATGACACTGGTGCATTTATGACACAGTAAGACTTCGGATCAGAACTGCAGGATCTAGCCATAACAGTATGGTAGCTCATTCATGCAGTCACAGCAGAGATTAATGAGGTTTGGACATAGTAAACTTTCATCAACTCCAAAATTCTTAGTTTTAGGATGGTTTCTTATTTTCCCCCATCCTTTATTTTGTAGCTAAGAATTCCTCCTAGATAAATAATTGAAGTACATCTCAAGCCTGAATTGACTGATATACTTTGTATATAAGAGAAGTGCTATCATGGGATCCCACAGAAGTGAACACTAAGAGTTAATTTCTGGTTAGTGCCTTAAATATGTACTACCAATGTTACCTAGGATACTAACTCCTAGCAAGTGGATAGAGCCAAGGAAAGGAAAGGCTATCCCAGAAAGTTCTGCATTAAGATACCTAGACAGTCTATACCAATGTTTCTTAACCTTGGCAACTGGAAGATGGATGGAATTCAATTCCCAGAATTTTCTAGCCAACATTGGCTGGGAAATTCCAGGAGCTGAAGTCCCCATATCTTCCCATTGGGGGGAAAAACTCTCCTATACATTTGGTATTGCTCTTCTTTCTTGCTCTGCTCTATTAGTTTTTCAGAAGTCTAGTTCAAAATCTTCTCCATTGTTTTACATTTGTTTTATTTCTTACCTACCGTAAATGAAATCACTTTTTAAAAAATTTATTGGGCTCAATCTACCTGTTCAAATATTTTGCTAATAAGTAACTTATGTTTTGGAAATTGTTAAATGCTATCATTAATTCTCAAGCATTTCACCTCCAATATTTTTTACCTCATTGTTCTGCTAAAATGCAGAAGTTTATGACTACTATTTTAGTGGTATTATTCTCTGCATCTTTAGAGCTTAGTTGTTGTTGTTATTTTAATGAAAAAAACAGAACTGAATGCCAGAATTGAAGTCTGCCTAGAAAATCAGTAAGTTTTTCCATGCTATTTCTTACAAATGTTTTTTTTCTTACAATTTCTTACAAAACTCTTTTTTTAAACCTAATTGCTATGTTTAATGCCTGCTCTGTATTTTGTATATATAGGATGTATAGTCAAGATATCCCAATTTGTTTTCCAAGGCACTGACACTATGTTCACTTTAGGTTCATGCCATAAAATCATCCAAAAGGAAAATGCAATGTAAAAACAAGAGTTCTGCTATACGCTGTTCATTCATGCCCTTTCTTGTACACATGGAATGAGCAGATGGACAGACAGTAGCGACAAAGGTGAAAAGCAAAGTGATTAGTATTATGTCTTGTGATGTGAGCCAGGATACCTTTGAACTTGTGAACTCTGAAGAACTGATATAATTGTCTGTAGTATGAGCCTTGACATCTGGCTCCTGTAGGCAGTTTTGAGGGGGACTAGATAAGGGAGATTATTAATGTCTCTTTGAGAGAAGGTGCTGAGATGCTATTACAGAATAATACTTTTTTTATGGTTATTGCAATTGGTTGCCAATAGGCTTCTAGGCCTAATTCAATAACATCAATAAAACTCTATATGGGGTGGAACTGGACTATTTTATAGGATCCCTCTTTTTTTTACAGTGATTCTGCCCATGCTGTCAGATTACCTATAAATACTCTGATTAAGATTCTGCCATCATGTAAATTGAAGAGGATATGGGACAAATCAGTTTTTTTAATAGTAACTTTATGTAAAAAATTACAATTTCCAATAATAAAAACCAAAATATAAAAAATAAGATGAAAAAAATAAAGAATAGAAAAAATATATAGTAAAAAGAAAAATATATAAAGAAATGAATTACATTCTAAGTATAAACAATTTTAGTAACTTATTACCTTCTCTTAAAATATAACACATCCCTTCTTCTCATGTCCCATCTCTTATTTATAAACAAATCCATAAAGCCTCATTATTCCATCCTGATATCAACAAAAGTCCCTTAAGAAATAACTAGAGATAACAGAATATCTGTTTTAACACTGATCAAATAAACTAAATGTATATACCTTCATTCTAACAATCTTGATTTTTAGTCCCTTCAAATAGATCATGGGCATCCAATCTTTTGGCTTGCTTGGGCTGCACTGAGGGAAGTGGAATTGTCTTGGGCTGCATATAAAATATATAATGTAGTTGATGTGTATAAATTAGAACCTTCCTCTATTTTTTTTTTATATAACTGTGGGCCCGAATTACTAACTATCCAGGGATGCATGCAGCCCATGAGTCATGGATTGGACATGCCTGTCCTAAAATTTGATTTCTTTTCCTTTTTTTTTGTCCCTTCTCACAAAATTCTTCAAAGCTTTTATCTTTTGTAAATCCAATATAGGGAAATTATCCACGTCATACTATTGGTTTGTTATTTGCATAACCCTTTTAATTATTATCATATCAGCCAGTTTCATTTGTAAAATATTTCTCTGCATCCTTGTAGCCTGTCATTTTTAAAATCTACTTTCAAAGCAATCACAGTTATGTTAGGTAATATAGGTTCCTCTTCCATAGCATCTTTTTAAACATAGTGTATCTACAGAGGCTTTTAAAATTAACTTCAAGGTCCATTATTCCAAAATCTCTGGTTTCCTCTAGTGTTCAATTTTTAAAACCTTTCTATCATTTTTAAGGCATTCAAAACAAAAGCATTTTCTCATGGGAAGGATTCTTTCTAATGAATTCCAAAATCTTATTTCAAATTTACCTGGACCCTTAGTCCACTTGTAATGTTTTAAAATCAATGTTTTAAGTATCTTTATGCTGTTGATTCCAGAAAAGAAAACATCCTTAAACTTGTATTTAAAACTTCTTTCACTAAGGATTGAAAGAAACTCAATCCGGGTGTTTTTAATTTATCATTCCAAAGATTCCTAATAGCTGAAAAGTGGTTAACAAGCAATTTCTGAAAGTGATTATAAACAGTATATGAACCCAGCACCCTTTTAACATCTGCCGTTTGAGCAAGATGGCTATTCCCTCGTCTCCCAGAGTTCTGAACTTGACTGATGTCTTGAAAACTTGTGGGGAGTCACTATTTGCAGCACTTGCAGGTGGTCTCATATCCTTGTCTGCATTCTGCCATGGTCATCTTCAGTTCATCTTTTTTTTTCCCAGAAGTCAAATATAAGGCAGATCTTTTTAATGGTGGTTCTAACTTACAAATGCATTAGCTTGGTGGGATGGTATAAACTGTGATAAATACATAAATACATACATGGATTACAACAAAAGATTCCAGATAAATAGGAACATCTGTGTATATATAAACTTCAGTAGAGCCTAGACATCAGTATGGAAATATACTCTGAAGCTTTTCAGAGGGACTTGAATGAGTGACTCACTCAACAGCTTTATTCATTAGAAGGCAAAACTATTTTGATAGAAGGAAAACAAATTAAGGGTAAGGTTTAATCATAAGCATTTGATCCTACCAAGATATCTTTAAAATCAGAAAAATCTGGGTCAGCTTTCCCTGCCCTTGTTGCCTACTAGATTTTCACAAGTCTATTCAATTCAATTTTCACAAATCCTAGCAAGGTTCATGCTGATTGAAGAACTCTGGAAGAAGTAATACATACGTCTGAATTGGGGAAGGCCTAGTTTGGTAAAGTAGTAGCAAAAGTCAACATGTACACTTTTTGGACATTTCTTTATGATATGACATAGAATTTAGTTGAACCCACAGGACAAGAAAACAGTTGTCCACCACAACCTACTCAATGTTTCTTATGAATAGAATAGAATAGAATAGAATTCTTTATTGGCCAAGTGTGATTGGACACACAAGGAATTTGA
>JANHFT010005378.1:0-31751 GCA_032467955.1 Pseudoxenodon macrops | reverse complement strand
GGCGTTCGGGGAAAAACTGTTCTTGTGTCTAGTTGTCTTGGTTTGCAGTGCTCTATAGCATCGTTTTGAGGGTAGGAATTGAAACAATTTATGTCCAGGATGCGAGGGGTCAGTAAATATTTTCACAGCCCTCTTTTTGACTCATGCAGAAGAACAAGGAAACAGAACAACAAGGAAAACTCTTTTAAAAAATCCTTTATGGTCCCTTGTGATCTCACAGTAAAACCTACTAATTTCTCTGAATATTAGAATATTGCACATTTATCATAGTGATTAAGGACAAGCGTTTTTCTTTTTAAATCAATGTAATGAATGTCTGGATCAATTATCTGGGAACAGAGCATCATTAAAATGCATTTGTTTTCACCCACAACGATGAATCTGACTGTGCATCTTGTTGCAAGATTTCATGTTGCACAATATCAAATTGAATCTTTTCCTTAGGCAGCTGTAAATCACCTTGTATTTCTTAATATAACATGACGGTCAAACC
Organism: Pseudoxenodon macrops; assembly: GCA_032467955.1. Lineage (NCBI taxonomy): Eukaryota > Metazoa > Chordata > Lepidosauria > Squamata > Pseudoxenodontidae > Pseudoxenodon > Pseudoxenodon macrops. The sequence continues at coordinate 31,258 of JANHFT010005378.1, read as the reverse complement.
AATATGATATTCCATGGTCTAATTTTTCAGTCAATTCCTTAGTTTTGCTCTCGTAACTGGGATATATACCTCACCAATTATTACGAACTGAACCCAGATTCTCTACTATATTGGCCACTGTGAAATCATTTTAAATGAAGAATGTTCATAGAATTAAAAGGAGCTGCCATAGGCCTTTCTGAAAAGACTTATGTGTCAAGATAAGAATTGATTTACAATAGCTAAAATAGGGGTTTTGCATTATTCTGTTCTGGTTGGTTTTCCTCTGATATACTCTCAGGATTTTTGGTTATGTCAGCTGTTTGAGGTGGGCCAGGTCAAGAAACAAACACTACAAAAAATACCACAACCCTACTTTATTGTTATACACTATACTGAGAGACTCTTGTGTCTGACAGCATTTCCCTTTCCCTCCCTCTTACACCAAAGAGAGTCAAGATGGGGCAATCTTAAGTTTCTTTCTCATTCTTTCCTATTTTTCCATCCTGCTTTATTAAATTACCATATATTTTCTTGAAGGTCATCTTTGTACTTTTCAACGTTAACATCTAAACTATAAAAAAATTCCAAAGTATATTTGTTATTTTAAATTAAGAAGTTTTATCTGAGCAGACACTATTTTGATCGGGCTAATATTTTTTAGGATGTGGTCCTAGTGTTATCAATTGGGAAGTAAGGTCAGAACTACATGTCACTTTAAAGGTATAGCTCAGGGGTGGGTTCTAATTTACCTTGCTGGCAGTTCACTGCCTCCCGCACCACATGGGTGCGCCGTACACCCACACGCAGTAGAAAAAAGCCCCAAAAATTATTTTAAAAAGACCAAAAACAAGATGGCGACACATGCGCAATGCCGGAAATTCGGCTTCTGCACAAGCACAGAACAAAACAAAAATCTGAAGAAAAAAAATCCCCTCCAAAAAAAGGCCAAAAACAAGATGGCGATGCATGTGCAGTGACGGAAACTCGGTTTCTGCGCATGTGCAGAAAAAAAATCCCAAAAAAAGATGTCAGTGCCCACAGAGCAACAGAAACGTCTCCGTGACGTCACCAGCGGCCTACTACCTACTTGGTAGAACAGGTCCGAACCAGTAGGAACCCACCTCTGATATAGCTAACACTGACTACCTCCATCTTTCTTACCATATATACAATATGGATGAGGATCTCAATAAATATAGAGGATTTGAGAAAGCTTTAATTATTTTTCCCCTGATGCATTCTCACTCTGGATTAGTTTTCTGCTTGTAATTTACACTGGCCAAGACTAATTCCTCTACATTAATGGATCACCTTTTGCCAATATAAATGGCAGTCAGAGGCAGACAAATCCTATAACATTTATCATTTCAGTGAGGCTTATTTCTGAAAACCTGTTTGGCTGTTTTTACTGATGTCTGCATTGTTTTTATTATGAAATCTGATTCCAGTTTTTGCTAGTATTGGATTTAATCTTGTTATAGGAATAGTGGGATGCAAATCAAAGGAACTACATTCCTAGCAGCACCAGTCATCAGGGCCAATGTAAAAGATACTGGGAGTTGTAGCTGAGCAACATTTAAGAGACAACATGTTTCCGCGCTCAATATAATTAAACCAAAGACTTAACCTACAAAAACAAATCCAATTTCTTTCCTTGGTTATTTTTGATGCCATAATTCAGCCAAAAATGACAGTATAATTTGGTATGTAAGTTTTAAGATTTCTGCTTTTCAGGTTTCAATACCACTCAGAGTTTCACACCTTTCCAAACAGTGAATAAAACTTAAAGCACATTTTTATGACACACAGAAATCTAACCAGCAGTTTCTAAAGAATAGGCACTTTCTGTGCCTGAAGTTTGAATCGCAGTTGGGATCTTCTACCTATTTTCAAGGTAACAAAAGTGGCGCAATATTTTTTTTTAAGCCATGCAAAAATTGTCTTGAAGATTAAGAGATCACAATGAAAGATGGTGTGTGTGTTCATTCTCTGTGAAGTTTGAAAATGTACTCAATCCTCACCAAAAAGTGCAGGAAAGAAAAAGACCGTGTTTTTAATGTTTCATATTCAAAGTTGCATTGATCTCAATACCCATTCTCCAGAGAACCAAGAACAAGGTCTATCAAACCTAAGTATACAAGTTTCATCTTCTTGTTGCTGTAAGCATTGATACTTGCCATACCACAACTCTTTGATCAGCATGTAATTCCCAGGGTAATTTATTGCCACCCCGCTTTTCCCCTGATTCTGTTTCTCTGGGATTTGCCAAGACCTTGAATTTCCTGCATTCTCTAATGCAACTCTTGTTTTCTGGCCAGCAGTGAACAATGGAGGGAGGCATCGATCCAGCAGCAGAAGTCCTGTATAGGCTCACTTTTATTTCACAGCACTGTCAAACAATGATCATAATTTCATAATAAATACAAATAGCATAGTGAGGCGATATTTCAAGACACTAGTTTAATTATTATTTAAATATTCATTATGGCCAATGTCACCAAATGATGTTCCCAAACACTAGAATTACAGGTGAGGTTGTTTCTTTGAGATACCATTATTATTGTTGTTGTTGTTAGCTGAGAAGTCGTGTCTGACCTATTGTGACCCCAGGGACAATGTTCCTCCAGGCTTTCCTGTTCTCTACCATCCTCTGGAGTCCATTTAAGCTCACGCCTACTACTTCAGTGACTTCAGTTTGGACCACAAAAAAATGGCAGTCAAATCAGGTTTTAAGCTAGCTGTCATCTGAGCCACAAAATAAACATTTCCTTCTGCTTCCCAGTGATCTAAAGCAGAGTGATTCTTGTCTCTTCATTCAGAGAAGTGAGGAAGCAGTTATTGTCTTCCTCTCCAATGGTCTCTGTCATTATGTCAGGGTTTAATAAACAATAGGAAATTACTAGTTCCTTTGGAGCCTAAGAACATCCTTTCCACAATGTACGGAAGATGAATAACAGGAGGAATTCTATGTCGTCAAGATCATACCTGACCTGATGGACTGGAAATGTTGGCATCTTTCTCACTTGCATCAGTGAATTTTTAAAATCTTAATTATTTTGAAAGTAAGATAATTAAAACAACGTGACTCATGGGCTTATTAAGCAAGTTTATGCTATGATTTGGATCTAATTTTTAATATGAACAGGTCTAGGAAGGAGTATCATCTCGTTCAAGAACCCAGTCCTTTGTCTGCATTCCCTTTCACTCTCCTCATAACATGTTACCTTACAAATTCTTCTTCCTCCTTTCCCACCTGCCTTTTCTCTCCAAAAGGGGGGAGGGTGTCCTTTGGTTTGCAATTTTTAAGATGTATGACTGCTTAGGCCCTCAATGAAAAAGGTATGAATTACAAATATTATGATATATTATACTGTGAAAAGACAATAGTTAAATAACAAAGCCGATTGTCCAAGAGTAGAAAAAATAACTAGAATTCCATCAGAAAAAGGGTAATTAACAGAGCTATAGTGACATCTGCTGGCCCATTGGTTAGCAATACAGGTGTTACTGAAGGAGTACATGGTGGATGCTAAAAGCTAGATTCTTAATAAAGGTTGCTAGAATAATGAACTCTGAGCATGTGAAAATTGAACCACATCATTCAGGTAATCATAATTATGGACATGCAAGTGGGGTGCAGATGACACATTCATGAAAACATAATTACAAAATGCCACAATGTCCCCATGCGTGAGATGTCTCAGCACAGGCATTTATTCATGGCATTTATATGATTAAATCGTTATGCATATGAGATCATTTTGGAGCCTTCATGGTTTACTGCAGGCACCACTGATGCTACTGCAGTGTGCTTTACACGAGACTGCCCTTGAAGAGCATGCAGAAGCTTCAGTCGGTTGGAAATGAAGTGGTGCAGACAGTTATATGTGCTCCTCTACCAATGCATATTGGTATTACAATTTTGCTTCACAAGGTGCATTGGTTGCCAGTATCCCTTTGGGCTCAATTCAAGGTCCTAATAGTTTCCTATAATGGCATTCATAACATAGGGCCAAGTAATTTGAGGACTGATGCTTCTCTGTGGGTTCTATTCATCCATCAGATTCATCCCAGCCCAGCAGATTCAGCAGGTGAGGCATGCTATGGGTCCCATTCATTAGAGAATGTCATCTGGAGAAACCCAGGAAGAGAACTTTGGTGCCTTGCAACATCCTCCTCCTGAAGATCAGACTAATCCCAACCCAGTTGGTCTTTCATAAAGCCTTGAAGTCATGCTTGTATCACCAAGCATACAAGTCAGACTGTATAACAGAGCCCATGAGGTGGTTATGTTCAGAGGTGGGTTCTGAATCTTCTTATTGTCAGTTCACTCAGGGTCGCATCTCGAGCACATGTGCAAAGCGTGTTAGCAAACACACACGCAACAGTAAAAAAAACTAGCTTTGGTGCATGCGCAGAGGCAAAATCTAAGATGGCGGTGCCCACGGAGCCACCGACAAACTGGCTCAGTGACGTCACTGTGGAGTTACCTCCTACTCTATAGAACCAGATAGAACCAGTAGGAACCCACCTCTGGTTATGTTGATGATGAACTTGGATGTTTATTTATAGTTTTATCACACATTTTGATTATGTATTTATTGCTATGTTCTTGTTAGTATTTAATTGCTGTTAGCTGCCCAGAGTCAAGACAATGAGATAGGCAGTCATACTGCTTTTAAGGCAAGTAGGTGTCTTCCAGATGCTTTAAACTACAGTTCCCATAATGTGTATCATTTGCATAGTGAATGCATAGATAGGAATTTGTGGCAAACTCATTGGTCCACCGTTCAGTTCTCAAAGTTAGATACAAGCATCTGGTAACTCAGGATATAATGTACCATATTTTTCAGTGTATAAGACACACCTTAGTTTTTGGGGAAGAAAATAGGGGGGGAAATCTGCCTACTAGCGTCCTTAGTCTGGTCAGTTTCAGCACATTACTTTGCTGGTTTTGAGCCTGCGCATTCATAGTACACTTGCACACCCCTGGTTGGGGATAAAAAAACAGCTTCTAAAGCACAGCTGGTGATCGGAGAGGAGAGAGAAGCAATGAGAAAAGCTGGCACGCAGAAGATTGCTTCACTCGCTAGCACCTCGTTAGGGCTGAAAAATAGCTTCTAAAGCACAGCTGATTGTTGAAGGGAGCAGCAATGAGGAAAGCAGGTGAGGCACTGAAGATCGCTTCACTTGCTAGTGCCTCATTAGGACTGGAAAAAAGCTTCGAAAAAGCTACATTTGGAATATAAGATGCATCCACATTTTCAGCCTCTTTTGGGAGGGGAGGAAATGTGTCTTATACTCCGAAAAATACGGTACCTATTAATGCATGGTGACTGCTTAGCCATATTTACTATTGCCTTCTTCCAAGCTGGAGTTTGTTTGTTTTGTGTTGTTATTTTTGTTGTTGTTGTTTGCACAGCAGCCAGATATTTAGCATTTTACCCACCTATTGAGTACTTCCGAAGTACCTGGAATAGGCAGATGTTGTACTTAATGGTGTTAAAGGTATTGTTGAAGAATGTAAGCTGTTCTAAGTAAAGCTGTCTTTTGCAATTGACTGATTTTGTCAATGTCAATGATGTTCAAATGGTGCTCCAGATGTTTTGGGATTGCACCCAAGGTGCCTATCACTATTGATACCCTCTTTGCTTTCTTTTAGTTGTCATAATCACTTTACATCTATTTGCAGATCTTTGTATTTGGTGGTTTTTTCTCCTGTTTTTTCTCTTCTCTTCTGTTGCAACATCTACTACCCAGGTTTTTTTTTTGTCTGTCTTATTGACAATTGTTAAATCTAGGATGCTATGTGGCAGGTGCTTGTCTGTTTGAATTCTAAAGTCCCAAAGCACTTTAGCTTCTTTCTTTTCTACTACTTTGTATATTTTGTGGTCCCACTAGTTTTTGCTGGCAGGCAAATAGTATTTCTTGCAGAAATTCCTATGCACCATTATTGTTACTTTTTTATGGTGTTGTTTGTCATTTGTTTGTAGTTGTAGTCAGTCTGTGCAATCTTCTTGAAGCAGGTAACTAGCTGGCCCACTGTTTGCAGAGCTGGAGTTTTCTATCTGTTGCTATAGTCTCAATTCTGGCTTTGTATGCATTTGTTCTTAAAGTTTGGTCTTGTGCAGCCAGAATTAGCCCCTCTGTCTCTTTCTTCAATTTCCTTGCTCTTAATCAGTGCCAGGTCTTATTATCTGCTTTGTCGGTTATTTTTTAATATACTGGCGATATAATACTTTGCCTTGCTGTGTCTCTTTTCTAATCTTCATTTGGTTTTTCTTATAGGCCAGTTTGATGTCTCCAGTATTCAGAAGCCTTCATGATATACAGGCTTCAGTGCATCTTCTTCACTGTTCTTTAGATATTCTTCTTTTTTTCTTCTTCTTCTTCAACTGTCTGGTGTACTTATAGCATTCCGTGACCACCTATGCTCCTACGCACAGTCTGCCAACATCACTGAGAGGGTGAAGGGAATGATTCATTGTATTATTTTTATAGACTTCCTATCCAAGGCTTTTAATATTGCTTGAGTCCAGTCCAATACTCCAGCTGTATATCTAATGACTGGAATTGTCTAGATGTTAATTGCCTTGATGATGCTTCCTCCAATGAATTTGGTCTAAATGATCTTCTTCACTCTTTTGATTTATTCATTTCTTCTTAACCATCTTCTTGATTTCAGTGTGCTTGATATTACTAGCTTGAAGGATGGCCAAGTATTTGTAGTGCTCATCTTCATCCAGACTCTTGATGTTATTTCCATAGAGCCTCTTGATTCCTTGAGTCCAGTATAGATGTCTATAAATTACAACTCACTATATTGTTTATGGAAAAGACCGTTTTGTCTTTGATACCTATCCAGCATGATTGAACCTCTGGCATAGATCTCATCTTCCTCAGAGCATGCAAACCCAGAATCATGTCAAGGTATTATTATGATGATGATTCTAAGTCAGGTATTTAGATTGCTTTTGGCATTTATATCCACCTATTGAGTCCTTCCCAAGGCTTAAGGAAATATTGTTGTTTGATAGTATTAAAAGTATTGTTGCAGGATGTAAGCTGTCCCAAGTATAGCTACCTTTTGCAATTGAGTGATGGTGATTTTGGCAATGCCAATGGTGTTCAAGTGATGCTTTAAATGTTTGGGGATTGCACCAAGGCATCTATTACAATTGGTACTATCTTTGTTTTCTTTTGTCACAGTCATTTTACTTCTATTTGCAGCTCTTTATTACTATTATTATATTTCCCAGTTATCTTAAAAAATGGTATTGAAGTCATATCCAGTAATGCAAGATTGGTATATGTTCGGGTTTTTTATCCCCGAAGAGCAGAAACATTAATTGAGAATTGGGAGTTTCCTGGTGACTGCCAACCATATACTAAGCAAGTATGAAATTGTTTTGTTTTCTAAAAAATCTGTGAATATCAGCTAGGTGGTAGAACCCAATGTTCCTCTTAAAATAAATAATAAAATAAAATAAATAACCTCTTTAAATAAGTTTCAACAAATATCCAACATGCATGCTTAAATTTATTAACTGATAAAATCAATCTTCTTTGGATATTCAAATCATACTGCTGTTTTTAAAAGTACATTCAAAAGATGGTAAGAATTATAAATCTGATGTAATTTCTGTTATGATATGTAGCTATTTAAAAACACAGTAACTAGGGATTTCCCAATTATGTATTAATAAATTGTACATGTTAAACATACATTCAGTTGCAATCTTTTTCTCTCAAAATAATCAGTGTACTTGTTTAATTTGCTTTGGATTACTCTCCTCATTTCCCATCATTTAGAAAATGTTCAGAAATATTAGATGTATTTTGTACTGTACAATCATTTTTGTAGTCTAAAAAATGAGGATAGCAAAAGTAACATTTATTATCAATGATGATGGCAATAACGATGATGCCATGGTCCCTACATTGAAGGAAATGCAAATATATCCCATGGCATTTTGTTTGAAATATGAAGTTTAGAGTTGGCTTTATCTGTTTTTTAGAGTAGAAGAAAAGTATAAAACTTGAATAAATTTTGCAGCATCCAATAGAAAGATGCTATTTAATGAAGAGGAAGTATCTCATCACTAATGAACGAATTAAACTTACGTCATGGAAACATGTTGGCCATGATCCAATGTTCCATATTGTACATGGTACTTTCCAGCATTGATGGGAATCTCACAATAGGACTACAGCTAACTATAGAGGAACAATGCAGAACAACATGCTTGAGCAATTGTGAGCAGAAGCCGATTCTCCAGAAAAGAGGAAACATTTAAACACTGCCCCCAGGAATTATTCCAAGATTAAATTAATGACAAATAATGCTTAATAAACAGTTATATTAATCATAACCACATAGATTAGCATGAGATAAATTTCAGTTTCTCCAGTTTAAACCAAAACAGTAGACTAAAATAGTTCCCATTCTATCCCTTTCCTCTGGATCCAGATTCTTCCCTATCACTTCACCACTCCCCTTATAGCCTTCTCAAACTTAAAGAGTTTAAAATTTAGAAAGTTGGGCTTAGGACTGACAGGCATGGCAGGGAGAGGAGAAAATATATTCCTTCTACAGACCTACCTCCAGCCTCCAGGGTGGAGATGGATAAGTAATCAATTGTATTCTATGGAGGTTCAGAATTGCATCTTTGACCTTATTCCATTTTCTTCTTTTCCTTATTTTTGCATCTCCATCTATTTACAAGATACATTGGATTTGCAGTCTAATGTTGGTAAATATCAAGATAAATGTTCCTATCAATATTGGCAGGGAATGATAGGAGCAATATGCCAAAATATCTTTAAAAAGCAATAAATTGGAAAGATTTGACCAATGGACTGGTACTCCATAATCTAACTGTTTCAAAACTTTTGCAGTTCTTTCTTCCTTCAACTGAGTAATTGCAGTAAAAGTTGTCATTTTCACCATGTTATGCCTATAGAGTACTTTCTTTAATAAGTGGTGTGTTTGGAGAATGCATGTTAGTGGAACATCTGCAACCAAGCAACAAAGTTCAGACAACATGAAGAACTCCATGGTATTTATTAGAGCCAACCTAACTGCCAATGGAGCTGAGAAAGTGGCTTGAGGGAGATTTGCTTTCTTTGGGATTATGCAGGGAATATATATCCTCATTGTCCAACTTGTTGTCCTGTAGTCTTATTGCTACTTGGGCTTCTCTATCTTTGCTATTTCTTTCTGAAAACTGCACATTCAGGTATATTCACTGGCTAATGTAATGTTTTCATTGGCCCTTAAATTCTTTTGCTATTAGCTTATGACTTTTATTGCTTGTAAAACTACAAGGCTCTCCCAACTGAATGTTTATTAGGCTGACGGTAATTTAATAGCTGGTCAATAGTTCAGCTGTATATATGCCACTTTGAAATTGTGGACTAAATGATCTCTCAGGAGTCCCTTCCAGCCTTGTGACTGTCAACCCTAGAAGTGGGATCTATCAGGCTATGCTGCTTCTCTCATTTTCTTCCTCTTCCCTAAGGAACTGTCAGTCTGACATTCAAAGCTCTGATGGTTCAGTTCTCCAGCCACTCTCTGCAAACTATTTGGAGAAGCACTAAGTTGGAGTAGTAGAACTGGTGGACTTCTAATAAATTCAATCTTAATATTAATAAATGAACACAAAGATTAAACGCCAGATCTCCAAGGACCTCATTCTGAAGGAAACAAATAGTCTGGTAATACTATATTTCTAGAGTGTTTATCATTAAAAGAACTGGAGATGGCATGATACTATATTTCTTCCATACTAAAGAATATGAGCTAATTCATTTTCACTCTCCTTACAGAGGCAAAATCACAGTTAGTGCTCAGAAAAAGATATCTATAGACTTGAAGGAAGTGAAATTTTATAAAATGCCATACATCTTTAAGGAAAAATTCCTAATTGGGAGTGAAAGGAAGGAAACAATGCTTAGTATAATTTAGATGCTGGATAATTATGAGGTGGAAAAACAGTACAATATCGATAAAAGAGAAAATAGAATACTCTGGAAAAGGACACAACTCTGAATTTCACATTGTAACTTATGGTATCAGTTCATACAAGACACCAAATCCACTAAATCCAGAATAAAAAGCAAGTGCTTGATTGATGCAACATGCTATGCCCAGAAAAAGATGGAGTAATGTGAAGACCCAATTCAAACCATTTTCTGAAATAATGGCTTGATTCTGCACCACACATTACCAACCACATTTTGCTCTCGTCTGATCTAGTCTTTTATTTCATCTGCAATTTAGATAAAAAGTATTAATATTCATCATGATAGATTTTGAAAATCCCATTTCTATAATCTACAACCTGCCTTTGTATGTAAAATGCCCCCAGAATTTATTTACTATATAAGAGATAAAATACCAAGCGCACATTTTTATAATTATTTTGTTTGGTAGAAACCATTTCTGTGCTTTGCACAAGATAATAACAAAAGTAACACATTGAATTGATTCCCAGCAATAATTCTAACAGAGAACACATTCTTATAATCAGCAATCTGCAGTCTAATTTGTTTGTTTTAACTTGTTTGTTTTGCATTTTAAAACATTGTTACAAAAGTTCATAATCATTTTTTTCCATATATGTGGATGCATGCACTCAACACAAAAGTTTCCTAAGAAAGTTTCCTAATTCTATCTTAACAGAGAGAAAAAACAGATGGAAGGTTTCCAATCCTTCGTTCCCTACAGAGAACTCTTCCAATTCAGTTTGTCTTCACAAGTTGCTTTGTCTTCATCCAGAGTAAAGAAAAGCAAAAAACAAATGTGTGTCATTCAAATGATTCTTTCTACAGCTAAAAGAAACTGAGCTTTCATTCATATTTATACATCCCATCCAGTATAACCATTTTGATTCTGCTCCTGTATATTTCATTTGATTCATATTTCCAAACCTTCACTAATGCAGCTAAAGTAAAATAAATTACTTTTTTGCCCTTAGGGAGGCTTACTGTGTTAAACCTAACCAAAACAAAACTTGGAATAAATCCAGATCAGAAGCTGTTAAAAAGAGTATAATGAAGGTGTGGTCCTAGTCAATCCAGCACTGAAAATTCAACAGAAAGGCTAAATCATCTAACCGCCTATATTGTTCTGTATAAGTGGCAATTTAGAGAAGATTGCTTCATGGTTAATCCACTATACAAGATAGATAGTGCTAGGCCTTTAACAGTAAACTTACCAGAAGCACGGACACATGAGGAATGGCTAATCATTTTCACAGTCAGTTTACACATTGAGGCGAATGTAATTTACAATCGTAAAGTTGCTTGGGAGTCTGGGTTAGAGGATTCCATATTAACACCTGCCTCATTATCCAGCTGGATGTTACAGTGGTGGCTAGCGGTGTGATTGGAAATATATTATGAGTATATACATGTATTTTAAGCTCCTCAAGTAAAGATTCACACACATACCAGTATTTATACCATCCTTCCTTGTTTTCTACTGCATTTAATCTGCAGACCATGTCCACTTTTCATAGCATAACTCTGCCTTGTAAGGGTTGTGCATAAGCGCACCAACGTGCCTACTGTCCCTGTCCTCATGTCCCCCTGTATTCGTAACCATATCATGTATTCATAACCATGTTTATATATTCATGTATTCACAATTATGTTTATACTTTCTCTGCAATCTTATATATGCTTGACAAATAAATAAGATAAATAAACAGCCCCTTTTTACCACAGTTCTCAACTCCTCAAAACTCATTGTCTGCATTAGAAGAAAGAGGCTACATAATTGTATTTCTGTCTCTCAAGCCGGTGGCACATGAAATATCTATTTGCAGCAACACAGCCCAGAGGCTGTGCTATCTTCTTTGCAAGGATAATTGTGCACCTTCCCTTGGGCTTTCTGCTACCCCCAGGAGGGGTCACCTCCCAAAGTTTTCTCATCCTGGTCTGGCTGTTCCATACCATGACACTCATAACTAATTACTATGACTTCAATTCTTAACAGGACCAGCTGTGTCAAAGCAAGATCCCAAGTGCTGTAGGATCTATAATTCATCCTCCATATAAACAAGTCAATATTGGACAAAAGAATGACATTTTAAAAAATCATCAAATAAGTAATGTGGTATTTACTCAACATGGTCTTTCCGGCCATACTTGTATATAATGTGTTCAACATTGTTTATATTCCTCTTGTGTTTTGGGTGTGCGTGAGGGTGTATGAATGGAATTACTCTCTTCTCGCTTTGGAAAATTTCCAGGCTAGAGATAAAACAAAACCACTGAGCAAAGAACACGCGTATCAGGCAGCCTCCAAAGATAACGGAATCTAATTGTAATTTTACTTATTTTTAAAACAGTGTTGGTTTAACAGAGAGAATGAAGAAAGTATCTGCTTCCTCCTGCTCACATCCAGTGGCACTATTTGCATATAGACTTCCAAAGGCAAATCTTGCAGGACCATCAGCATCAGAAGAAATTAAGGGAATTCATATTAGAGCAACATCAAAAGCAAATTATGCCCCACAGATTTAGCTACCAGTTTGTCTGCCTTTATTTGTAAAGAGGGGAAAAAGTCTCTTCCAGACAAAGCAGAATTATGATTTTTGTTCTAACTGGTAATTAATTGTAGTGCTGCTGCCCAATTAGAAGATTATGCCCTATCCCCAGAGTTAATTATTATTTATTTACGTTGTGTTCTTGTTTGCATTTATAAACTGTGTCCATCAATTCAAGTCGACAAGTAATTATTTTAAAATTTAGCAATAATATGATAGTAGAAACACCTAAAATATAAAGGCAAATCAGTTTGATACTAGCACAAGGCAAATAGAAACGCTTACATGATAAAAATAGACGAATCAGCATAATAAAAAATAAGGATATATGATCATTTACAGAATAAAACAGGTCTTAAATTCTGATTATAAGACATATTTGACATGACATCTTGGATTAAACATAAAAACACCTAGCAACATTAAACCAAAAATGACAGTGTCATTTAAAAGGTTTTTAACAAATGTTTTTTTTAAAAGTTGCTTAGATTAATGTAACTTTATTAAGGATATCAGAAGCAAGTGAATCTGAGAAGATTTAAGTAGATGCTGATGAATCAGATTTCCAGCCATCATCTTGTTCTCAAAAGCTACTTCTAGAAAGGCCACCAGCAATGAAATGTTTTAATAAAACTAGGTATATGATCATATTAGTTTAATTTAAAAAAACATTGACAATATTGTATAAAAATCTCATTCCCTTCCAAAACCATATCTACCATTCCACTGAACAATAGAAACAGGTAAGTCATTTATTTATCCTCATTACAAATATTCACTGAGCTAAAGAATGTCTGAAGTATTGAAAAGGGGGCAGAGCCAAATAGAAGTGGCTACCAGAGAAGAAATACGATTTATAGGCATATGCTAGTTTCTTACAAAGGTCTCAGAAATTCCCCACAAAGCTCTGGTACAGCAATGAAGTAGTCAGAATCTGTTCCTCCTAACAGAAGATGAACCTGTTTCATTGCAGCAATATAAACTATGGAATCACATCATTTGCACTCCTTTATGTCATTTGTATGATGTCATTGCATAATGTGCACCATTTTCGTCTTTACAGTACACAAAATAGCATCATTAAACAAATGGTATCATTTGTTTTGCTCCGTTGCATCAAGGTCAGAAGATCAAAGTTTCACAGAAGATCAAAGTTTCACTGTACAATTTCTGTACCATTTTGCTCACAGAAAGGGATATGCCATTCATCCAGCATCTCTAGCTGCAGAGCAGAGTGTAGTTGGACTATGTACAAATTGTATCTGCAGCAGGGGTGGGTTCTAAATCTTCTTACTAGCAGTTCGCTCAGGGGCGTGATGCGGCCGCGCACACGCTTTAAAAAAGCTGTGCATGCAGAAATCCAAGATAGTAGTGCCTATGGTGGTGCCGAAAGAACCAGCTCGGAAGGCGTGGCAGGCCCAGGTTGCTAACAGTTCTATCGAACCGGACCAGTAAGTTACTAACAGTTCGGTAGAACCGGACCAAACTGTTAGGAACTCACCTCTGATCTTCAGCTATGGTCAGAAAATTCTTTCCTCAATACATCCTCAAGAAATATCCATTTCAAGTTTATCAAAAGAAGTACAAATGTGTTGAAATTTCCTACATATGAGAAGCCAGTTCAAGAATACACTAAGGCCTGCCTATCTCACCCCAAGGAACTAGCTTGCCCAACTCGTTCCAGAAGGAAGGGTCCGCTTCGGATCCCATCTGCCAAAGGTCCAAGAAAAGGCCCTTTTCTATTGTGGCCTATGCCTTCTGGAATATTCTCCCCTTGGAGGTGAGAGCCACTCACACATTCCTTCCGGAAGAACCCGAAAATTTGCCTTGCATGGGGCTTGCATAGGAGCAGTGAGTGGCAACCTGTTGATTACAGAACATTTATCAGCCACTCATTCTATTGACGTGAGATAACCCCAGTAGAGGCAGAAACAACATTTGTGTTTCTTGCAATTTTTGTGATGCTGATATGTTGTTACTAAAAGACAGGATTAGAATACCATTTCGTTTCTCGCAGATTGCAGAACAAAGAGTTTATACCAGACATCTTAATCAGATTCAAATCACAAGTAAGAAAAAGAAATCCTCCATATCACTTTTCCACATCTAAGTAACCCAGTGCCCCATCAATTAAGCTTTAATCATTATGAATTCTATGTTGGGATAATTAATTACTATATCTGAACTCTGCCTGAGAGAATGTGCAATTTTTTAATTCACTACAGTGCAATTTTTTTTAAACCCCAAAGTATAAAAATTACTAACTTAAATGAAACATTTTCTACATGCATGTAATTTATATTGCTGAAGCAATCCTTGGGACCTAGCATCCATAGCATTGCAGATACTGAACAATGCAGCCAAGAGGATAAAGAAAAATTCTAGACCAACACCACTATAAGCCAAGGACCTGCAGAAACCATTGCTATACATTGTTTTCTATGAACAGAAAATGGTTTGCAGGAAGCAATGGTGGATTAAGGCTCACTGGTGCCCCAAGCACTGACAAATCTTGGTGCCCCAAGATTCAATTTTTATCAAAAAATTTTCAAATCTTCATTGTTTTTTTTTCCTTCTTCTCAACTTTGTGGTGCCCCCTTTGGGCCTGGTGCAGAGGTGGGTTCCTACCCATTCTATCCAGTTCTATAGAGTAGGTATTAACTCTGCGATGACATCACAGAGTCAGTTCCTTCAGTGTCTCCATGGGTGCCGCCATTTTGGATTTTGCTTCTGCACTGCGCAGAAGCTATTTTTTATTGTTGCGCTCAGCCACTTTGCGTGCATGCTCAAGGCGCGACCCTGAACAAGCCAGCAGTAAGAAGATTCAGAACCGACCTCTGGCCTGGTGCCCTAAGCACAGTGCTTAGTCTGCTTAATAGTTAATACACCACTGGCAGGAAGGTTTTGGATAAAGCAATGTTTTAAAATTCTGTTAACGTGACTGAACCAGGCTTGTGTGATCCTCAATACAATTCACATATACAGTAATAGAAAATCAATAGAAAAAAACAAAATCATTACATCACTGCTGACTCTTGGTATTAAGAGTGAAAATCACTCCACTGTAAAATAAATTTAACCCACCCAACCTTAAAAGTCAGATACTGATATTTTTTGTATTTAGGGCAGTTTTTAACTATCTTCACTGATGCCAACTTTTGGTATAAGTGGGTGTGGAAATAGAGGGTAAAAAGATGGTGAGAGAGAGGGAGAGAAAGAGAGAGAGGAAGAGAGAGAGAAGAGATAGACAGATGATAGATAGATAGATAGATAGATAGATAGATAGATAGATAGATAGATAGATAGATAGATAGATAGATAGATAGATGAGAGATAAGTGTGTGTGTGAGAGAGAGACAGAGAGAGAGAAACTGTGAACTGTTGCCAAGATAACTCAACCAATTTGCAAAGTGCATGGAAAATGACTCTCAGAATGTGATGCCCTATTAATCTGTGATTATTAACACAGCTGCCCATTATGGATGACAAACAAAGCATTCATTTATTCTTTCAGTGGAAAGAAAAGAAGGATCACTAATCATCCAGAGATTGCAAGAAGGGATTCCACAAGTGTTCCCAAATCTGTTTACATTTGAAGATACCAATACATTCTGTTTGTTAAAACAAAAATGCCAACCCTACAAGAACCTTGCTATGCTAGTATAAAAATGTGTATTGCATTGTTTCAATACAAGTGCCGCAGTCGTCATCTTTTGGGGGCAATTGGGACCAGAATGGCCATCACTAAGTAATCTAGTGGTAAAGGACAACATCATGTGACCCTGTTGCTTAGTGATGGCTATTCAGGCAATCCCGGTTGCCATCATTAAGCAAAGACCATGCAGATCATTAAGCAAGGATCTTCATGTGATCTTGACATCCAACTTTCTGCCAGCTTCACCATTTACTTTGCTTGTGGAAGCCATCAGGGAACATTAGAAATTGTGTTCACATGAAGTCTTGTGACATTGCAGTGGCAAACTGGGTGCCAAGTGCCTGGATTAAAATCACTTGACTGCGAGGATTATGTGGTGGCTGGAAATATGAGGACCTGCTATAAGAAGCATTCGTTCAGTTCCATCATAACTCTGAATGGTTGTTGAATGGGTGAAGCCCAAGGAGCACCTATAAATGTTGTTGTCCCTATAAATGAGCGACCAATTTTTTTGTCTCTATTTGGTGCAAGCTCATTAGCTGTATTTATGCCCAAACAAAATTATTTACATTTAAATTATACATTAGAAAGGGAAGCTTTTCTTTTCCAGTCCAATCTCTTGGGTAGTGGAACCTGTTAAATTAACGTTTACCTTCCTTTTGAATAAACTTGGTAAATTCTCACTGTTCAGATCTGTTCATCAATTGAAATGAAGTGCTCCACTTTCCCAAAACATCTCTTTGTGCAGATGTAAAATGGGGACATATATCTGCTAGAAGGGATTGCATACTTTAGCATGTGTAATAGCTGGCTGATATTGTGTAAAATCAGAAGCTAAACTAGGTCAGACTTGGTTAGTACAGGTAGTCCTCAGCTTACGACCACAATTGAGTCCATAATTTATGTTGTTAAGTGAGAAAATTGTTAAGTGAGCTTTGCCCCATTTTACAGCTTTTCTTGCCACATTTGTTGAGGGAATCACTGCAGTTGTTAAATTAGTAAAATGGTTATTAAATGAAACTGGCTTCCCCATTGACTTTGCTTGCAGAAGGTTGAAAAACATGATCACATGACCCTGTCATAAATATTCACCATTTGTCAAGTCTCCAAATGTAAATCACATGAACATGGGGATGCTACAATAGTCATAAATGTGAAAAATCGTCATAAGTCACTTTTTTCAGTGCCATTGTAACTTCGAATGGTCACTGTTGTAAGTTGAGGACTATCTGTATTTGAATGGGAATGTGGTTGTTAAATTTGCCAGAAAGTAGAATTAAATGCATATGCACATAAATACACACACACATCATGTGACCAAGGGATGCTGAAAAAACCCATAAATGTGGGCCAGTTGCTGGGCACCCGAAATATGATCATGTAACCCCGTAGGGTGACCATCAGAACTTCAAACTTGGGTTGTAAGTAGCCCTGGGGATATCCCTTGAATGGTTGCTAAGCGACAGGTCATAAATCAAGGACTACCTGGATCAAACATCCACTGTTTAAATGTCAATTGCTCCTATCAAATGGCTTCATCATCAACATGTAGCCTCACCATTTTTGTCCTTATTCCTTCCAATTGGCATACATTCTATCATTGTTTTTCATTCTTCTCATGCTGAAACCACTGTTTCATAGTGAAAAACAAGGAGAGAAATAGCCATTATGCCACAGAAAGCCTGAACTGCCTCTCTGCTTGACAGAAATTTTCAGGAAAATATTGATCAGATATAAAATTGGAAGGACGTCACTCCTTTCTTCTGAGATATATCTTTGGTAGTGACCTGGTAGTGTGTTGTGGCTAAGAATTGAGAGTAATGGAGAACAAGGAAGAAGTCCTAAAAGCAATTAGTCACCATGAGTCACTATAAGTTTTTCAACCCACAATTCCAGTATTCCTTTGCTATCGCTCCTGTTCTGTTTTCCTCTTTACCTCCTGTCTATCACAGTTGAAGCGTCTGGACATTCATGTAGTAGATGGCTTCCCTAGGTAGCCTCTTCTTTTCCCTGGCAAAATCACTGGGTTGGGGCTTCAATAATGAGATGCCAGGGAGACCCAGGAAAAGTAGCAGCTGGCATTGGGAGATTGTTTCTCTTCAATTATCAGGTTGTTTCTCTCAGATCAAATTTGTCTATGCCTCATAGGCAGAAATGACTCTTAGGTAGTGGAAATGGCCTATAGCATAAGAATGATTTCCCCACCTCTTTTTTCAGCAAACTTAACAGTTTAATGTCATCCCCATATTTTAAATGCCACAGAATTTTCAGCCGTTCATTTTCATGCAGCTTTGCACAACAGTTTGCATGGGCAATGAATCACAGCCATTCTGTAAAATTAAAACACTTTGCTAACTCTTAAATCTGCTGCTGAGGACATATTTCAAAACAATTTTGGCATTAATAAGCTGGGCAGCCTGTTTTGTCAAATTGTTCTGGCACCGACAATGCAGGCCAACTGATATCTTGAATGACCCTGGCACTCAAAAGACAGGCTGGCTGGTATTTTGCTTCACCCTGGCATCCACGATCTGGAACTGATGTGTAGTTGTTGGATTTTTTTCCTCCAGATTAATGAGTACCCTAAAAACTGTATAAAATTGGAAAAGAAAAAATGGTTTTCAAAAAAAGAAGAAACTACTTAGTCTCTTCAGATTGGTCATTTGCCTTGGTATCCTCATTACCCAATTCTTACCCAGCTTCTCATCTCTTTGCTCCATAAACCCTCGGAACAAGCACACTTTAATTTCAGGAGTGTTTGGTTTTTTATTTTCATTGATTTGCTGTAAGATTTATTTTAGAATTAGCTGTACTGACATCCACTGATAACATTGGTTCAATGCAACTTTAGCTTTCTGGGGAAGTTATGGAAGAACCATAATTCTAACTCTTGTGAATGGCACTGAATTACGGAAGATTGTAGTAAAGAAACATTTGAGGTCTTTAAAATTACTGAAGTAGTTCTGGAGTCATCTCCTGGTTGAGCCTGGTTTAAGGAGTTTGTTTACCGACTTCTTATATTTCCTTCTTGTATTTTAAAATGACAAAAAAATGTGCTACTGATTTTTAGCAATAGTGGTGAGGTAGTGGATCCAACAATAGGGAGAGGGGCTTGTATCACAGCTTGTCCCATCCCTCATCTCGTGGAAAACAAATAAACAAACAAACAAATAAACAAAAAGTGTGAGTCAAAAAAGACTGGCATGATTATTTTGCATTGCCATATGGCATTCCGATAAATGTTGATGAAAATACACGAACCTAATAGTTCTGAGTTGTAATTGTTTTAGAGCACTGAAAGGATACTGATGATTAAATGTATATGAAATCTTGCATTTCTTTGAGGGGTAGTAAAAATAATATTTTTTTAAAAATCTATCATTGAAGGCTTCTTAGGGAGAGAGATAAAAGTAATAGCTTAAAGTTCAGTTACAAAATAACACAAAAAACCCACAAAATTTGCTGGACAAAATATCAGCAAATTCTATCTCATTTTTTCCCCATCCTATGGCAACCACTAACTCATCCACTATTGTTATGGCAATCACTCCCCTCTACAGCTATAGAGGCAGCAGTCATCAAAATGCTGGTATTATTACCTATTTCCATTTATTATCAAAGATAGATCATATAACTGTCCAGTTAGAAGAAATGGCACTATGTCAGGCCATATTTTCTTTCTTTCCGTATTGTAGTTCCCAAGAGATGCTTCAAACATGCACGTAAAGGAAATGATTACAATTTCACACTTTCCCAAATTTAACTTCCAAGAGGATTCAAAATTTCAGACTCGTATGCAGAAAACCATGTCAAAATCCACTTTGATTCAGACCAAATTTTTAAAAATTTCCAGGGTCACTCCGTGTAGTTTTCAGTCAATCTAAGGTAAAAGTCAGAGAGTACTCATCCCTTTCTAGAAAGTTAAAGGGTGAAGTTCAGAGAATTCCAAGCACTGTTTACTGTTCTTAAGCAAAAAACAAAAAAGCCCATACCTGAGAAACTATGTTTTCATAAAAATTACAATTACCACAGAATAGTCTATTATATTTATAATATGTATATTTATTTAATACAAAGTAAAACATTAATGTTTCCATAAATGTATTTCTAATATTAGGACACAAATAAGCTTGAATGAAGGATTCCTTTGCCTTTGTGATTGTTTCATTGTAAAGAAAAAGGTTTAATACATATATAAAAGTTTTGTGTTGCTGTTTCTTTTGATGTGGAAGCAAGTGCACCAGTTTGTGATACCTCGTAAAAAAATAATTGCAATATCAGAGTTTATCTTCTATCTTTCAGCTGCTTGGGAGTTCCCCCTTTTCTGAATAATCACTGGTTTTAGACTTTTCCGTTGTCCAGATATTATTACATGGGTTTTATGAAAGGATAAAAATACACAAAACAAGAGAATGTAAAATAGAATGTAAAATATGTAGATGTTTAAACTGGTGAAAAACATATTACATTACACAGAGCAAGCAGAAGTGATTAATGTGTCTGATTGTGTGTATATGTTCTTGTATAAGTTATATGCATGTGACATCATCTAAAGGAGCTGCTGACAGATTTTCAGATCTATGTGATCCTGTTTTAACTGTTTTCTTTTTTAAGGGAAGAAGAAACAAAACCAGCAGTGGTACTTTTCTGCCAAAAAAGGAAGCTTCGTATATTTTAGCTCTTCCCTTTGTTCTGCCATAGCTCTAGTGTTTGCTTCCCAACATTTATAATTATTTGGCACCTACCCAGACTAACAGTTCATGAAAATAGCTGATGAAATGGATTTTCATCGTCCCTCTTGTCCATTTTTCTCAAACACAAAAGCCATTTGTAGGAAAGGGCTGTCACCGCACCCCCACCCCCATAGTTACCTAATCTGAAATGCTGACTTTCCAAACTAACTATACTTCTAGATAGCTCTTAAAAAAAACACATTCGAGGAACATTGCCCACTTAAGGGGGGACGGGGACGGAGTGTCCTCCACGTGTGAATATTTGTCATCTCTGATTTCAAAGGTTAAAGAAGGAGAAAGCTAAACTTAAGTAGTTAATCCAAAGGAACCTATTAGGGTATCAATATTAGGGTATATGAAAAAAATATGTATTAACCACAAGCAAACTATTGCAAATTTATTCAACAACACTACTCAAAGAAGCTCACAGCAAATTCCTTTCATTGCTCAGTTATAAGAGTCCCAAAGATGCTTTTTCAAGACGCAACTGGACTTTCTGGTTTTTTCTTTAAAGCCGTTTCACTTTTCATCCATGAAGCTTCTTCAGCTCAAAGTTGATGGGTCATAATGCAACTCTTCTCCAGCTCAAAGCTTGGATGAGAAGCAAAACATCTTCAAAGAAAAACCAGTTGACTCTTGAAAAAGCACCTTTGGGACAACCATGACCTGGATGACTGAGAATCTCCATAGTCAGTTATAAGAGCTTCACAGTTCTGAAAAGAAGTTTTCCTATTGAAGGATAAGAAGGGGGGAGGAAATACACAAGCTTCTTCTCCACTTCAAGATTCTAACGCTGTTGAATTTATGAAATGATGGAGCATGGACTCTCTCCATTATAACCAAGATGCAAAATGTCTATGAGAAAGAATATTACTGTGAAAATAAAACAATACATGAATTCTCCATTAAGACCAATTGCCAATTTCAGGCATGTGGTCTGTATTGTTTGCATTGAAAACACCTGAAGTTCTGTGACAGGATGATGTAAATAGGCTGAAAGATTGCTTCTCTTAAGTCATTTTGCCATACAACAAAAGCAGAGGTGGGTTCCTACCGGTTCGGACCGGTTCTACTGAGTAGGTAGTAGGCCGCTGGTGACGTCATGGAGCCGGTTCTGTTTCTCCGTGGGCGCCGACATCTTTTTCTGGGATTTTTTTTTTTAATTTACAGATTTTTTTTTGCTTCTGCGCATCTGCAGAAGCCGAGTTTCCTGCACTGCGCATGCATCACCATCTTGTTTTCGGCCTTTTTATTTTTTTGGGAAAATATTTTTTTTTCTTCTGCGCATGCACAGAAGCTGAATTTCTGGCACTGTGCATATGTCGCCATCTTGTTTTTAGCCTTTTTTTTATTGAGGCTTTTTTATACTGCGCGTGCACACAGTGTACGCGTGGACATGCGCAAGGCGCACCCACACGGCACAGGAGGCAGCAAACCGCCAGCAAGGTAAATTAGAACCTACCCCTGAACAAAAGGTATATTTGAACAGAAGCTAGAAAGTTTCAAAAAGCGTGGCTATTATTGAGAGGCAAAGTACATTTGATCCTTGTATCCTATTTTCCCAATTTCATCATCTCCTTTCCTGATTTCTTTCTAGGTTTTTCTTGTATTGTGCAATTACAAATATATCAGGAACACTGCACCATTTAATGTAGGTTAAGTTAGAATTATTATTGATAAATAAGCTTTGTTTTCAAACCTTTATGGGGAGCTATATGCATCATATAAACTTGAAAAAGGTGAGATGAGCAAACATTTAAACAAGCAAGAGTGGGGGAGGGAGAAGGGGAGTAAAATTGAGATTGATTGGTGATATTTCATGGTTTCCAGAAGAAAAAGTAATTATGTCTAATATACAATTACCAATTTTTTAACTTTCTTTATTCTCATTTTTTTTCTGCTGTAGTGAAAAGGTCCCTTGAACTTGGGACTGATTTCTAAAAAGACCTTCATAGGATTGTACTGTAATTCAGTTAGTAATATATTTATTCAGCCTTTTGGTGTGAATATATACATATTACTATAACAAATGACTCCTCCTTACAAAGAGAATAACAATGTAATGGTTGAAACAAGGATAGCATAAAACAAAAGAGAAAATAACAAAAGATGGATTAACAATGTAAAGTATGCAACATCAGCTAGTCAGAGAACGAATTAATATCAGTTTCACTCTGGTTATGTGACTGGATAAAAAAGGAGAATGGGGCTGTCAATCATTGCTGCTCAATTTCCTCTTCCATAAGGATGTTTCTGGTTCTGAATGTTTTTTTCTCTCTCAACTAGATCCTGCCCATTTTTCAACTCAAACTTTCTTTTGTTGATCTTTTTTTTTTTTGCTATAGGAAATGTGGTCCTGTCATGTTCTCTTTTAGGAGTGTTATCCTAATGATGGTCAGATGGCTAGTATCCCTTTCACATAATTCCTTTCCAACATTCCTTTGGATTAGAAAGAAAACCACGTGGGTCCTGGCTTCTGAAATTCTTTCCGATTTCCTTATCAGCAGTGACCAAAGGAGTTGCCTATACATTCTCTGTGAAACAAAATGACATGTGTACATGGGCATCTAGTCTTCCTCACACTGCAATCTTTCTATGTGTGTCTACACTAGGAAGACCAGGGCAGGCTGCAATCTGGGTCACACCACCAAGAAGAAAAGGAGCTTACAAATGAGTAGTCAGCTACATGTTGCTTGACTGCCTTCCTCATTATGACACATGATGATTACTTCTCATCACAGCCTCAAGCTAGGACTTCAGTGTTAAGCCTCAGACTCACTATTCCATTGCCATCTTATCCAACCCTACCAAATTTGGTTTTGTTGTGTTCAGGGTTTCTCTCTCTTTTTTTTTTTTGAATTATCCTGCTGACAAGCTAATAGGCAGACTTTTGAAACGCTTTACATGATTTCTTTCCAATTTCCTGTGGGGCTGTAAAAATAAACAGGCATATGATAGATGAAAAGACCATTATCTGATTTTTTTTAAAAACCTAAAAGGTAAGATTTCTTGGTCAAGTATTGCAGAATCAGAATGGAAGAAATGTAACGTTGAATATGGCTTTCCATCTGCCTGGATGAGATTCAAAGAAAACATCAAAGAATGTCTGAGGGATTAATAGTAACTCTGCATGAACTTGTTGGGGGAAAGGAGGAGGTCCTTAAGATGGCCATACCCCCAAATCTTCAGAGCTACACTGCAGTCTGTACACTAAGGGATTTTTCTATATTGGTTCCAAGACATAAGCATGCAAGACTAGACTTTCAAGCCAAATGCCTCCTGAGGCTAACTGATCTTAATGTATATCCTCTCAAGAGCTACATACAGGCCAAAATCTTGACAACTATGAGACTCCATTTGAGGAATAGTGTTCATAAGCTTTTTTTGTTTTTTAAGCTTTCTAGCAGAAAACCCAAAAATGGGAGGTGTTTTGATTTTATCAACATCTCAATTCTCAATGCAGAGGATCTACTATCTTATTAGGATTTTCTTATCAAACTTTTACTGGAACAATGGAATATTGGCTATACTTTCAAGTAACATAATTATTTTTTTTCCTCATAAGGAGCACTAGCAAGAACAACTGTTTAACAAGAAACAGAATTCACTTCTTTCCAATGGTTTAGCTAATATCCGATATTCCATACCCTTTAAAATAGTCTCACTGGCCAACATGCAAAACACAGAGGGAATTCTTTTGTAAGTGCCAAGGATTATATTACTTTCAAAAGAGAAATAAAATCTCACCCCAAGGTTTCAGATTATTAGAGAGAACAGCTAGTATTCACTGTACCAAAGGAAATACCACACAGAGAGCTTTCATGCATGTTTTAACCAGAAACTTTCTTTTTAATGCAGGAACTCTTTTATTTTGCACGTGTTGGTAGATTTTTCCTTTAATTTTGAATTCTTTTGCATGAAGGTGTATGTATATGCAAATGAATATTAATGATTCTCACATTCCTAAATTGAAGCTTTTATTTTCACCCAAGGTAGCGATCTCAGTTCAGAACAGGGCAGGTTTGTTCAGTTGTAACAAAGGTCTTTCCATCTCTCCTGCTTTCTGTATCCCCAGAATCCATAAGCCTTTGTTTGCACTTTGGAAATTTATATATTTATTTAAGATTGCTGCAGTAATTCAATTAAGCATTGCTCTGCTTCTGTTCCAGAGGAAGTGCTAGGAAAGCAGTTCTGCAAAGTTCTTCTGGATCTGAGCAGCACATGGCTTCCCATTACAGGTAGTCCTCAACTTACAATCACAATTGGGACTTGAATTTCCATCACTAACCAATGCAGTTGTTAAGCGAGCCATACCCGATTTGAAGATATATATTTTTGCTGCAGCCATTAAGTGAATAATCATAATTGTTAAGCAAAATTATGGGGTCGTTAAGGGATTCCAGCTTCTCCCACTTTGACTTTGCTTGTCAAAAGCCAGCAAGGAGATTGCAAATGGCGATCACGTGACCACAGGGACACTATAATGGTTGTTCGCATGAGGACTAGTCACAAATTGGTGTTTTCAGCACTGTTGTACTTTCAAACAGTTGCTAAACAAACAGTCATAAGTCGAGGACTACCATTAGTGGGAACTCCCATCTTGTCCCTGCATTCAGGGACTTCCCTTCCATACCTGTAGTCAAAGAAGAGTTTTTCTATCTGCACTAATTCTTCTAAGGCTGTGCCATGTAGACACAGGGTGGCTGGTTTTTCAGATTTTTTCAGCTAGCTGCTGGTTTTGGGATTGGATGTTTCATGCCCTCCCATTTACCAGCTATCCATTTATGCAGGGAACTGGAAATGCTTTAAGATTTTAATTTTAGAAGTAGTTTGTGGTGTACAACTGAATTCAGGGCTTTACAGAAATCTATATAAATTACGTCTATTGCTTTACCCTGGTCGAATTGTAAAGTACATATGTTTTTGCAGTGTAAGAGTTGCAGATTGCAGGACAGATTTTTTCTGAAGCCAAAATGCTTGTTAGGAAGTAGGTTGTTTGTCTCTAAGTAGAGCATAATAGAGTGGTTTATGATTGATTCCATGACTTTACAGGTGACACAACATAAAGAGATTGGTCTGTAATTTTCAATTAGGCTGGGGTCTCTCTTTTTGAAGATAGGGATGACTTTGGCCAGTGACCATAAGTTAGGCAAGGAGCTGGTTGTGAAGGATATTTCATAGATTATGCTAAGAGGTTCTGCTATGGTGGTTTAAGAAGTAGGCACATAATCCATCAGGGCCAATAGATAAGGATAGTTTTAGGTTGTATAGTGCCTTTTCAATTTCTGTAAAATTGACATGTAGTAGATTGTTGTAATTAGTTGTGGTATGATTGGGAAGGGTTGGGTATGAGCCGTTGCTGTTTATAAAGACTGAACCAAAGAATGTGTTGAAGAGGTTGGCCTTAACAGTTTCATCATTACAGTCTTTTCCGTTTGGCCCTTTAGTGGTGGGATGGATCTTGAGTCTTTAAGTTTGTTGTTCACAAAATTATAGAAGGCCCAGGTGGATTTCGTGCGTATTAGATTTTCCTCTTGTTTGCTGTGATAACTGATGCATTCTGCCTTTATCTGTCGGCATAAGTTTTTTAGCAACTTTTGAAGTTAGCTATATAGCCATTTTTGGTTTTGCACCAAAGATGGTTTTTTTGACTGAAGCTTCCTTATTGTTATGGGTAATTTGTTTTTCCTGGTTTTGGGAGTTATTAGTGGTACTGAGTTTGATGATTCTTTTGACTTTGTGCAAAAAAAATGTTATAATGATCTTCGGCAGTGTGGCAGCCAGTGAACAGAGTTTGCCAATCAAGGGATGAGAGGTTGTCAGTTATGAGAGCATAGTTGACTTTTCTAAAGTTATACTTTGGGATTCCATCATTATGATCACATTTGTAAGCAAGTACTGTAAATTGAGACAAAAGTCAATCATGCTGTGGTCACTGTTGGAAAAGGGTTCGTTTATTTGTAGACCATAGATTGAGTTTGAATTTGCAGAAGATGAGATCAAGGCAGTTGTTGAGTCTAGTGTTGCTTGTAACTAGTTGATCCAATCCCAGATTAGTAACGGCATTGTACATGGTTGTATGTGTTGGTTCTGTTTGTTTAGGGGCTAATTAATAAGAGGTAAATTGAGGTCACCAAGAAAGATAAGAGGGTTGGGCAAGAGGCTGTCCATGTCTTATTATGTATGAAGAAGTTTCCACATTCAGCGTCTATCATTTCCAAAAAGAAATAAGCAGGCCCAGAAAAGGTCTCTGTTTGCTATCTTGGAGATCAACAGGCAGCCAAAATAAGTAAGACAGAAGAGATGAAC
The DNA here is from genome assembly GCA_032467955.1 of Pseudoxenodon macrops. Taxonomy (NCBI): domain Eukaryota; kingdom Metazoa; phylum Chordata; class Lepidosauria; order Squamata; family Pseudoxenodontidae; genus Pseudoxenodon; species Pseudoxenodon macrops. The sequence goes on along the minus strand of JANHFT010005378.1, from coordinate 4,025 downwards.
CAATGGTCTTATTTAATATAATAAGAGAAATCCACATTCCTCTTGGGACTCATTTGTGAAGTAAGAAATAAGTAAATACCTGAAAGAATCTGAGAGATATTATTAGAGAGAAAATTGAGGTGCCAAACAAATAGCATCACCTACATTATTAAAAGAAATGAGAACAGTCGCATTAATTGTTTATACCTATGATATCCTAAGGTATTGTTCCTTGTACCTCAATACTGTAGTGCTCCTGTACCTCTGTCTTTAAATCACATTCTACCACCATACAGTAATATCCTACTGCAATCCCAACCATGACCATCCATGCAGGTTACTTGATTAATTTAGGTAACCTTTACAATACTGTGTAAATAAGGAAGGATTTTATAGATAGACCTGATTTATTTTAAATCCAAAAATGTATACACACCTTTGATTTGGTTGCCCTTTCCTTCATTCTTTTCCTCAATAATACCTCTACAAGATATGCACTGGAAATGGATCACAATTTTAAAGAATGTACATTTGTCGTCTCCTTGCAACCAATTATTATTCAATCTTTGAACAGAACATTTTGCAGTAATAATAATACTCCCTCTTCCTTTTTGCTAACCAAGTTCATATATCTGAGTTCACACTGTTAGAAGATATGACTATAAATCAATGGAGACACGGAAACCTTGATGCACAGTTGTTGAAAGAAAGATAGAGAAGCCAACATAACATATATTAGGTTTAGTGACCACAGTGTTATCTTTATTGAAGAAAAGTTTTACTCCACTAAGTTAGGTTACTAATGAATGTCTAACAAAGGTTCTGGTTTCTGTAAAAAGTGATCATTTTAGATGAGGGATTTGTCATCCTTTTTCTTGGGCAGGCTGATACACTGGGAATTCTTTAAATGTCCATTTTTCTAAAGGAGAGAGACACCAAGAGCGAAAAAGAGAGAGTCTGCGCTCCACATACAGCTTTAATGACCTGTAAAGTAAAGGAACTCCACATGCTGTAAGGTTCAATTGAACGTATTGCTAGGAATGTAGGAATGCAACAGTAGGACTGTATTCACCTCAAGAGTTGCACTCTTTGTTATGGCAGCATGAGAAGCGTCCGTAGAGATCAGAGCCATAAGTAAGCTCTTGCTTTGTTCTCCTCTTTGTATTTTGCTTTTATTTCTGTCTTTTGACCTCTAGGAGGGTCACTCTGTACTCAACATAATCTGTGGCTACAAAGTGCTTTGTGGTAATTTCTACAAAGCTTTCTATGTAGTTGTGCAGATATGGAACCTAGCAGTGACACATGGCTTGTACAATATAGCATTTTCAGCCTCCAATTCTATTGCACCACAAGGAAAAAGAAAAAGGAAAAATATCAGTGCTTTTGCTTACATTTTCAATATTTGGGTCATCAACTTGAACAGTTTAGAAAGAGAATTAGACAAACTCATAACAGAAAAGGCTATCAATGGCTAGTAGTTAGAATGGCAGTATCTTGCCTCCAGTAATACAGCAGTATGGCTCTCAGTTTCTGTTGCTGAGAAACATGAGTGGAAGGGTGCTATTTTATGCCTATTCTACTTGTGGGCTTCCGAGAAGGAACTATTTGGCCACAGAAGCATCCATTTGGAACTGAATACTGGACTAGATAGGCCTTGGTCTGATTCAGCATGCTTCTTTTTATATTCTTACCTTCTGCCACTATGCTTCAAAGTGTGCGTTACTGCCAAGCTAGACATCCAGGAAGCTGACATATTCTGTCTCCTGGCTCTATGCTTTCCATTAAACGTTAATTTTATTGATTTTTGTTTGTATGTCACCTTTAATCCAATGAGTTCAAACAGAAACTAGAAGTTTCATATATCCCTCATGCTCTTTCACATAATATTTAGCATCTTTTACTCCATATAATAACATTGTCAAATTGTGAGCTTCCCCCACTCATGATGAGACCTCTGCTCCAGATAACTAGATGCCGTGGGCCTCCAATTTTCTGTCAAAACAAAAGAGGAAAACTCAGCGCAATGATAGCAGAATAGCATAAACTTAGAGAGAAAAGCACAAAATTCATGATAGATATATCCATTTTAGCAAAAACATTGTTTCAGGGATAATACTAGCCTCAAAGCTATGCTTTATTGTCACCATTTCAATAGGATAAACCAATCTTAGCCAGATGTGCTGGGATTGTAATTCCCAGAATACTTAACCATCATGGTCACATATATCTGGAGGGTGCAAGTTTGAGAAAGTTGGACTAAGATACAATTTGGCCACAGTTAAATTGGTTAATGGAACCTGGATTATTATTTTTTTATATCGCCAAGTTTTGTTCATTAAGCAATATTAGCTATTTGATTAAAATCAATATCTTTCACCTTTTTAACTACAGTATTTTTATCATGAATGCGTAGGTCCAACCCACCATTTACTACGCCAATCATTTTCCCATCATGGCTGGGAAAATTCATGTAGTAGTAAATTATCATGTGATGAATCTACACAATTTCAGCTTCCTTTGACAAACCTCTAGAACCTACGTGTTGGTTTCAGTTCTGGGCGTACGTTAAACCCTTCATTGTATCACACAGTTCCATATGGATTTCATCACCACAGTTCCATATGGAAAAATAAATTAAAAAAAAAACACTTCCAAAGATCATGTGCCAATTTTCCCTTTGTGATTTTTGCTGCACCCAAGAGTCGCTTGTGAATATTTTTACATGTTGCTCATACATTTTGGTACATGTAAATGTAATTGTACTGCAGCAAACCATTAGAGACAGGACAAAAACTGGAGATTATTAAGATAAAAAGACTTTTTTAAAAAGTCTGCCCTCTTGTCAAACTCAGGAGAATCTTCTTAAGTTTACTGGCTGTGGCAGATTAGCTTACTTTCCCCCCCCCCCTTTCATGTGCTATTCAATCTCTTATTCTGTAAATGAGCCTGATACTATCCTCAGATGTTGGTCAATAATAAACCATTGTTTCCATAAATATTAGCTTTAATGGCTGGGACTGATAGAACCTGGATTTGTCTATTCCTGATATAAAATATCAGGCTATAGGTAATCCTTGATTTACAACCATAATTGAGCAAGACTTGTTAAGTGAATTTTGCCCCATTTTATGACTTTATTGCCACCATTAAGTGAGTCACTACAACTGCTAAGTTAGTAACACAGTTGTTAAGTGAATCTGGTTTCCCCATTCACTTTGCTTGTCAGAAGATGGCAAAAGTTAATCAAATGACATTGCAATCATCATCAATATGACTCAGTTGCCAAGATCTGAATGTTGGTCATGTGACTATGGAGATGCTACAACAGTCATATGAAAAATGATCATGTCACATTTTAATGCCATTATAACCTTGAATGGTCACAAAGCAAACTGTTGTAAGTCAAGGAGTTCATGTATTCACCAGTTCTTTCAATGCAACTACTATATAAATAAATTAAAATTGCACATGCACATTAAACATTAACTTGCACTGGTAAATGTAATACCATGCAAATTCATAGATAATGACGGACATTTTCATTAAATGTAAAAATTTACACTGTTAATATTAATGTCTTTAAACAATCTTGTCTTATGAGACATCCAGGTAAAGTTTGATATTCATAATTTCGATGATAGGTACTCAAGAATTAAAAGCCCTCATTTTTTTCCAGTGCAAATGTGACATCCAAAACTTATAATGAATACAGTATGATTTCCCCCCCTAAACTTTGGTTCTTATGTTTTTTCCTTTTAATTTCAGTCCTTTGTTCTAGAATGAAAAATCAATATTTCTTATGGTATTTATATAAAATGTAAACATGCAAAATATAAAGAATTTATTTTTCTACCTATAAAAAATAGAAAGTAACTTATATTTCTTAAATATTTAACTCATGATTGTTTCTTAGTTCCCATAACCAAGTATATAAGCATATAAGCCTTCCCAAGATACACAAAGAAGGAGCACCACTCAGACCCATAGTCAGCTCCATAGGCTCACCTCTACAGAATCTTGCCAAATTTCTGGCCCAACAACTTCAG
>JANHFT010005377.1:92690-103968 GCA_032467955.1 Pseudoxenodon macrops | reverse complement strand
GGTTACTAATAAGCTATCAAATCATACTAGGAAACAAGTAAAAACAATATAAATTGAAAGATACAAGCACATGGTTATAGTAATAAGTGGAAAGAGAGAGATACTAGTAAGGAAAAGAATAATAATAGTAATACAGTCTTAGTAAATTATTTGACAGTGTTGTGGGAATTAGTTGTTAAGCAGCGTGATGGCATTCAGGAAAAAACTGTCCTTATGCAGTGTGCAGTGCTCTATAGCGTCGTTTTGAGGGTAGAAATTGAAACAATTTATGTCCAGGATGTGAGGGGTCTGTGGATATTTTCACAGCTCTCTTTTTGACTCATGCAGTATACAGATCCTCAATGGAAGGCAGGTTGGTAGCAATTAATTTTTCTGCAGTTCTAATTATCCGTTGAAGTCTATATTTGCCTTGTTTGGTTGCAGAACCAAAACAGATAGTTTTGGAGGTATAGTTATGGAGGTGCAGATGACAGACTCAATAATTCCTCTGTAGAATTGAATCCGCAGCTCTTTGGGCAGTTTGAGCTTTCTGAGTTGGCGCAGAAAGAACATTCTTTTTTGATGACATTTTTGATATTAGGTGTCCATTTTAAGTCTTGAGATATAATAGAACCTAGAAACTTGAAGGACTCTACTATTGATACTGTGTTGTTTAGTATTGTAAGAAATGGTAGTACCATATAGGAAGTTTTCTTCTAAACTCCACCACCGTTTCTACTGTTTTGAGTGTATTTAGTTCAAGATTGTTCTGGTTGCACCACAAGGCTAGTTGTTCAACCTCCTGTCTGTATGCAGATTAATCATTGTCTTGAATGAGACCACTCACTGTTGTATCATCTGCAACTGTATTTTAACAGAGGGATCTTTTGAGATGCAGTCATTGGTGTACAGAGAGAAGAGAAATGGAGAGATCACACAGCCCTGGGGGGCTCCTATGCTAATTGTGCAGGTATCTGATGTGATTTTGCCTAGCTTCACCTACTTCTTCCTGTCTGTTAGGAAGCTTATTTATTTATTTATTTATTTATTTATTAGTTAGTTAGTTAGTTTGTTTGTTTTGTCAGGCACGTATTAGATAACAGATATAGGTATAAACATGGTTATTAATACATGAAATGGATATGAATAAAGGGGGACATTACTACAGGGACGGTAGGCACATTGGTATGCTCATGCACGCCCCTTGCAGACCTCTTAGGAATGGGGTGAGGTCAACAGTGGATAGTCTAAGGTTAGAGTTTGGGGAAGAAATCAGAGTCAAGTAATATATTCCAGGCATTGACCACTCTTTTGCTGAAGTCGTATTTCCTGCAATCAAGTTTGGTGCGGTTTACCTTAAATTTGTATCTATTGTGTGCTCGTGTATTGTTGTGGCTGAAGATGAGGTAGTCATTGACAGGTAGGACAATGTAGCAGATAATTTTATGTACTATGCTTAGGTCAGACCAAAGACAGCATAGTTCTAAGTTGTCTAAAAATTCAAGTCTGGTGACATAAGGTATTCTGTTGAGAGCAGGAGTGGAGGATCTTCTCGTGAAATATCTCTGGACTCTTTCAATTGTATTAATGTCCAATATGAAGTGTGGGTTCCAGATAGATGAGCTGTATTTGAGAATTGGTCTAGCAAATGTTTTGTATGCTCTAGTTAGCAGTACAATATTATCAGAGAAGAAGCTACGCAAGATTAGGTTTACAACTCTTAATGCCTTTTTGGCAATGTTGTTACAGTGGGCTCTGGCATTTAGATCATTAGAAATTAGTACTCCAAGGTCTTTGACAGAGTGAGGGTCGTCTGCAAGGTCGTGTCTATCCAGAGTGTATTTTATGTTCTTTTTTTTTTGCCAATATGTAAGACAGAGCATTTGTTGGTTGAGATTTGAAGTTGCTACTTGTTTGACCATTCTGACACACAGTCAAAGTCTTTTTGAAGGGTAGCAGTATTGTCGGTCGTGTTGAATAGGTTTACATCATCAGCAAAGGGAGCACAGTTGTGTTTAATATGATCACAAAGGTCATTTGTTTAAGTATAAAGAGAGTTGGTCCTAGAACACTGCTTTGGGGGACACCGTTGTTAACAGATACATGATTCGATAGGGTTTTCCCTATTTTGGCCACCTGTTGCCTGTTTGACAGGAATGCAGCTATCCAATTATTCAGGGGTCCAGAAATGCCATAAGATTTTAGTTTTAGAAGTACTTTGTAGTATACCAGTGAATCAAAGGCTTTACAGATGGATCATAAGATTGCCAAAAATGCAAATGAGGTCATCTGTAGGAAGCTAAATCCTACAATAAAGAGAGGATTTTAGAAACACTCTTCATTCAATTCAAACCTACTTTTTGCTACTTAAAAAGGTTCCCTGAAAACCTCATGGCCAATCATGTAGTCAGCTCTGGCACATTCCAATTATTTCCCTATGGTCATTTTTAACATAAACTTCTGAAACGGATACATCATTTGGATTTGCCACTTTTAGAGATTACGAGCAAGCCAAAGTAAACCAATTAAATTTGCAAGCAGGTCAATGAAATAGAAAAGCAGGTATTAGATACTAGTATACCTGGAGACTAAATACTAATAAATGATTCTTAGGAAAATGTGCTTTCAATATTATTAACTCAGTGGCAAAACCATATGAAATATCTTATATAGGAAACCAAAGCACCATGACCAGTGTTCAGTATCTGAGTGTAACCTACATTTCTTTGTTTAATTGGGGTGGGAGATGGATTTTCCTCCCAAGTTCAAGGATATTTCTTCTGTGCAATTCTCCCACAAAGTCAAGATTATTAAGAATAGTGAAGAAAAGGCTTAGCTTATTCAAAATGATAGGCATGTACAGAATCCAACTGAGCATTCACTTGACTGGCAACCTGGAAATTATAAGCATTAGGGATGCCAATTTTGCCTTACATTATTAGAACATTTTCTCTTCCTGCAGACAAAATAAGGTTATGAAAAATACAACTCACAGGAAGGAAATGAACCAGCTGAAAAATCCACTCAGCCTGTCAGCCTGTCCCAGACTCAGTGTCAAAATACTGGTAGCCTCACTGATAGACTTTGTAAGATTCGCCTTGGGCATTGTCCAAATGGATTCCAATTTCCCTTGTATATTACTGTAAGCACATGGGCAAAGATTTCTACCAGAAATAAATAATCTTTGATACTTTCCTACAAAAAAGGAAGTAAGGGTTCAGAGAAGAAAGAAAGGGGGAAAATGAAGCCAACATACAATACGAACATACATAACACACATACATATCTACTGTATATATAGATACTTAAATAAGAACTGAATAGATAGAGGATATAAACAATCATGATAAGCAGTATAAGAAAAGAATGAGTGGGAGAAAAATCAATGTCACTTTTGGATGAAATAATAGGACAAATTTAGCTTGAATTCAATTTTGATGATTAGGTAGCAGACACTGACAAAGGGGAAATTTAGACTCTTAGGCTCAGCAACTGTATCCAGTATTGTAAACTGTTTTAAAATAATTCAAATATCTAGCAAGACAGTAATCAAGCTTCTACAAATCGGATAATGTGATTTGATTCGGTGTAAGGTAGTATTTCGCTAATTAAAATATGCAATAGGAAAAAAGCATACTAACATTGTTGGTTAAAGAAAAACATTTTGTGCACAGTGCAATTTACAGTTCTTTCTATTTCCACAAAAATAATTGACATAATTACATTTTGCTTATTAACATAAATGCTTCCTTTAAAAAGTGGACAAGTGATTTTACACTGACAAGTGCTTTTGCATTCACTGTGTGTAATTAACAGAAGAAATTTTCTGTGAAGCTGATAAGCAAAGAACAATAAATATGTGCGTTTTTTTCTCCTCCCTTAAACTGTCCAATTATTTGCTCCAATGTTAAATTTGAGGAAATGAAAGCCTTCTTAGAATATTCCATTAGAAAATGGAACATTTTTCTTTGATGATGGTACCTACTTTGGGTAATGAAACCTCTGCAAGAAAACAACCAAGCTCAGAGAGCACCAAGGACCTCTCATTCTTCTTTTCTTGGCAATAATTCAAAACTTGGGTCAGCCACCAATACAATCTGCCATTGTCTTGATCCATGAGGCTTCCGGTTTTTATTTTCAGCAATCCCTTACACATCCATAGTCACATTTAAAGGCTTGAGATCCATCCATAATCCCACATCTACCCTCTGAAAGAATTTTATATGCTTAAAATAGGTTGAGGGGTAGACTCTGAAGGAATTGATCTCACTTGGTTTCTTCATCTGTGCCCTGTAGAAACATACACACACACACACACACACACATACACACACACACCGAGGGGTGGGGGGAATGGAGAGAGGAAGGGAGGGAGATCAGTTGCTGGAATCAGCACTGTAAACATTGATTTTCTTGTTTAGACTGGCATGACTAAGTAATATATGATAAGCACATACAGGGCCTTTTGTCTAATGATTCCTGTTCTGTTAACCAAGGTCATTATCATTACATTTCAGGCTTCAGGCTGCACTTGACCAGAAGAGCACAAAGATCAGCTCATTTATTACACTCAGCCTGCAATGGTAATAACAGTATCTTGAGAAACAGTATCACAACTCTTATTAGTTAAACATCCTATAGCTCTTCACACCACATTGTCAGGTTAGGCATAGTCCAGGGTATCATTTGCTGAAGATAACATTTTCTCATCTTTTCAATCCACCCCACACCTAACTACAGATTGATAAAACATGCAGGATAGCAAATGGTGTATAACTGCACATCAACCCAGATAGTACCTAGCACTTCATATTACGCATTTGTCGATATGCTATGCTGCCATCCTAAGCACATTGAGCCTCTTCTTCGCTGCTCTCATGCAGACTCAGGAGCTACAGGCATGTTAAAATGAACCAGCAAAGAAGGATGTTAACCAAGTATTCCTTAAAGCTCCACCTTTTGAGCAGAGCATTAGATACATCCTTGATCACATTCTGAATCAGAGGAAAGGGCACTGCCATCATAAATTCCAAGCAAATAGCACTTGGAGTAATACAACTAACATTTTATCTTCTGCGGAGAAAAGGGCAAATTAAACAAACTTCCGTATCAGCTTGCCTTTGAGTGTCTGATAAGGAGAAGATGCACTGCATAGGTTTAAGTCAATAATGAAATTTAATTGGATTTATTTAACTAGACATGAAAGCATCACCTAAGATATTATTAAACAAATGCATATGTTAACTCCTCTATGAGTTTCTAAATTATTTGTCTGGGTAAACCCCAGGGGCTTTAAAAGAAAAACTTTGACAGATACTAAATGGACCACCTAGGAGTCAAGGCTAAAGCCCTGTGTTTGGCAGAACACGTATACAGAATATGCCAAGTCCACTACATCTCTCATTTAAAAAATAATAATAATAAACAGTCCTATACGGCAACAGAGGGAAAAATCTTTTTCTGGCAGAGATCCTTCACAACATCCTTCAAATCGGAAGAAAAAATGTAGGCCAAGATAACAAAATGATATAGCTTAGTATATAGTATGTTACAGCTTTAAGATTTGTAAGATTTTATTTGAAAAAAATAGCCAACGTTTGTCAATTCTCCCTTCCCACAATACCTTTTCACATACATTGAACAACATACGTTTGGCGACATTTTTTAACATGGGGGTAAAAGCATTTTTAAGCCCAGAGCTTTCCTTGGCTTTTCAATGGTGTATAGGGTAGTAATGTAGATGTAAAGTACATTAGATGGAGCCACTCAAAAGAAGATGAGGCCATTCAAAGTTAAAATGGCACTTGAATGAATTGTACTTATGACAAATCCTCATAGTTCCAGATGTTGCAGTGAACTGCCAGCACATCATGTTTTCTGATGTTCTCTGCCAGCTTCCCATAAGCAAAGTCAATTGGAAACTATCAGGAAGTCAGAAGTTACAGTCACATGAAGTTCTCATTTCATGACCCACATGGTTCTTGCCTAACAACAGCAACTGGGGCTGTTGGGACTGTCATCAGTAAGCGATGCACTCACATGATATTGGTATGCAACTATGCAGCATTTAGCAATGACAATTCTGGTCCCCTACAGTTTAGGACTTCCTATATTTATTTTATTTCAGAAAAACTTATTATTCAAATAGAAATGGGGCACATAGGTAAGATTCATCCATTTTTGCTTGAAAAATCTATTACAATTTAGAAAGAGGTTAACACCAGAGCCCCTTACTTTTATTAAAAATAATTCTACTTTCAACTTCCACATTTTCAGAGCTACTAGTCTCACTATTGTTTTATAGATTTCTTTTTCAAATATGAAACCTTAACAATAGAATTTATCTAATTCAGCAAAATTCCTATGTTGTTCTGAACTGATACACATAATATACAACGTTTTCATAGTTTTAGATTACTTGCTTCTACCATTAGCACTTACATTATGTCTTTATCAGTAAATGGAACAATACATTTACTTTACCTTACTTTTATTTATTTTATATTTATCAATAAATGGGGAGCCTGCTGCCCTCCAGATGTTTTAGATCGAATCCCATAAACCCCAGCCAGCACATCTATGAAGAGGTGATTTATGTGAGCTTTGGTTTTTAAAAAATAACACACACACATACACCCCAGGAATAGTCTGAAATCTACTTTTGATTCAGGCTAGACTCTCAGTAATTGCTATAATACGGATAGGAAAAGTGAGAAACAGATTGTCTATTCTATAATGCAAGCTTAATCTGGGGCTGAAATATTGACTGGTTTTCTGTTTTCAGATTTGGGGGACAGCAAAAGAATATTAACAAGGGAAAGACTGTGGATAGTTAATTAAATTGTAAATCGTAAGAGAGAGGATTTAGCAAGAACTGGACAGGCAATTAATTGGTGATAATTAATTAGTCTTGAATCTCTATGGGAAATAACTGACTTGCTTTCAGTAAAACAGCTCATATGTTGCAATTGCAAATGTAGATCAGAAGAACAATATTCAATCTGTGGCATAGCACAAGCCATTTTTCTCCACCCACTGCAGTTCTGTTTTCAATATTGGACATCTGAATAAGTTATTTAATTCAGTGATTCACGAAATCTTTCTAGCTAGGTATGAGAGCAATAGCATTGCTCTTTACCTCTAGAAACTAGTAAGAACACATATCTTTGATATAATGTTCTTAATCTTGAAAGTTAATAATTTTGGAGTCAATATTTATAATTTATAATAGAATGTATACTTTAAACAGAGTAGGTTGGTTCAATATTTTATGTCAACATTACATGGTCAATATGTTTTCAGACTGGGGCACTATTATTCTTTGAAAACTATTGATCCATATGGGTTTATTATTTTGAGAGACAATGGTGACAGGATACAGGTAGGCCTTGAGTTACAACCACAACTGAGCCCAAAGTTTATGTTGCTAAGTGAAACATTTCTTAAGTGAGTTTTGCCCATTTTACAATTTCTCTTGCCACAATTTTTAAGTGAATAATTGCATTTGTTAAGTAAGTAACATGGTGGCTAAGTGAATTTGGCTTCCCCATTGACTTTGCTCAGAAGGTTGCAAAAGGTGATCACATGACCTAGGGACACTGCAACTGTCATAAATATGAACCAGTTGCCAAGCATCTGAATTTTGATCATGTGACCATGGGGATGCTGCAACGGTCATAAGTGTGAAAAATGGTTATAAATCACTTTTTCTATGCCATGGTAACTTTGAACAGTCACTAAATAAACTGTTGTAAATCAAGGATTAACTGTATTGATTCAGAGCAAGCAGGAAATGTATGTTTAAATAAAAATAACCAAGAAGAAAAATGTAATAACAAATGACCATGTGCCATTTACAAATGGAAGGAAGTCACATAACAGAAAGCAAACCAAGGATATCCAAGTATTATGGAGATGTTTTCTGTGATAATCCACATAATAAAGCTTCGGGAACAATCAATTTCCAAAACTAAAATAAAAAAGGTTCAACCGGTGCTAAAGACAAACAAATTTGTTCGCTGACTCACTGACCTATAATATGGATTTGATTTGAACAAAGAAGCAGAATAGTTTTGATTTCAATACAAGACTATTTTATTTTATTCTCTGTGTCGTTGGTACAAGTTATGGAAAGCAACTATGTTTTGTCAAGCTTTCATCTTATCTTTGATGGAGTTATACAAAGCATAGTGATTTTGTTTCATAATGAAACAAAAAGTACAATAATACAGAAGATTCTCAGAGCAAGAATTTAGGTTTTATTCTTTATATCTAGCATAATGGGTAGCTTTGCCTAATACTTTTCTGTAGATAGCAGTAAGATAGCAAATTATGTCACTGTGTATAATAGCTTCACAGAAATATGTCAGGAAAATGGCTGATACCTATTGTGGAAAGCAAAGCAGTTAACTGTAGGAAGAATTATGAATAGACAAACCTCTGAATTAAGAAATGTGCAGTCAAGAATTGGCAAACTAACACCAAGTTAAGAATGTAAAGCAGAAGAAATGAACCACACAACAGCACCAGCTCATTCTTATGAATCCAGCAGTAGACCAACCTCCACAAGAGGCAAACTCTATCAAACCATGCTATCAAAACATGTTCAGCTTGATAGGGCTGTGTTCTTGGAGCCTGCATCAAAGCATTCTCTGTTCCCTAGTGTTGCTTCAACTTGGAAACAAAACAGGACATTTTGTACAACTTTTTAGAATGTTCACAGTATTATTTTAGGGGGCTCTTTTACATCTTTGGAGTTATGGTATCTTGGAAATGTATTAACTAATAAAGCAACAGATATAGTTCTATGTTTTCTGCCAGTGGCTGGAATTCATTTGAGTAAATTGATTAGTAATCATTAGCAAATTTACCTGGAAGTTGGACTGTCATGTCTACCACAACATCATCATTTAGTAGTCTAAACTATTCCTAAGAGTTCTGAATTTTTATGAGGAAAAAAAAGGGACTGAAATTGGACATATTACCAAACAGGTAGAAAAGCCTGGGATTCTCCCAAATTCTGATAACATCAAAATCTTAGATAAGAAATAATCACTGTAGCTGTTTTATTCATCCCTATTTCATGGGGGGTGTCATTTATCTCTTCTGCAAAACCTGAGAGAGAGCAGGAAAGAAACTAGCTTATTGTATGAAGCATTCACATGAAAAAAAACACGAAAATTTAAAAACTAGTTTGTTTCTCAACCATGTCAACTTTAAGATGTGTGGACTTCAATTCAGAGAATTCTGGAAATTGAAATTCACATATCCTAAAGTTGCCAAGGTTGAGAAACACTGAACTAGGAGGAGAACAACATGAGCTAGACAGCATCTCATGTCAGTCTACTTATTTTCAAAGGATACCTTTGTAAACCAATCACACCTTCAAAGTATGGAGAGAAACAATGAATTTCCAGGGATTTTCAACAGCTGTTGTTCTTAGCCTTTGTTCTACTCTGTTTATGGAGCCACCTCTTTATTACAGTAAAGCCTATCAATGCATATTGTAATAAAAAGTTTTATTTTTCAATTGGCTTGTTGAAAAGTTCAAAGCAGAGAGAAAATGACTGGTCCAAGGTCATCCAGCTAGCATCCTAAGGGAAAAGTAAAATCTAGGCTTTCCTGTTACTACACCAGAATCTTAATAATTTTACCTGACTATCTTTCCCAGGGGTTTGTATTAATTAATTTGTATTAATCCCACCCAACATGGTCAGTGGTTGCACCTGATAGGAGTTACAGCATATTCATTAAGAGCATACTGGACTAAAGACAACAGTTGAGCAGTCTACCACATACTCCTATTCATTTTCAAAACTCCATGGTTATTTAGAGAAAAAAGGGTATTCCATACCATATGAAATGATGTTCCATATCAATGCAAACAGAACAAGGGGGAAAGAAATTCTTATTCTACATATATTGTTTGAGCAAAACTAGTCAGGAAAGAAGACATAGCTTAAAGTGGCCACTGTGTTGAGGGAGAGCCAGTGAAAAATGGAAATTCTATTAACACCATTACCAGGCAAGGAAGGAAAATAAGTTAGTAAGACTGTTTAAATCAATCATGGAATTGTGTTATATATGCTACATATAATTGTTTGTCTGATAATGATTGCCTGATAATTCTGATTCAAACATTTTCAAAAGGAAAGGGAAGAACATGGTGAACTCTGACAAGATCATTGATATGAAAGAAATATATAAGAATGTTTCTATCTGTCTCATAAAACCTGAAACCTAATTAAAATGATGAATTCACACAGGAGAAACAAAGAAAAGGCTATAATCATAGCTGGGCTTTTCTGTTTTATCTTTTCATGAGGTGATGGCCAGTTCCTCAGAGATGAAAAGGGATGGATAGATCAGATGCTAACAGCTGGTCCATTAACTGCTCCTAGCTATGACATTTCCTACTACCAACCAAACCTTTGGTAATGTTCTTGCTTTCATATCCTACCTGTATGCTTGCCAGGAGATCAGAGGCAGAAATTTTGGACTCTATTCTCATCAAATAGAAATTTTACATTCAGCTCCACCATAGCCAGCTGTGCAACAATTGCTCTACCTCATTCTGTACTACACCAAGTATTTCATAAATGTATGAATGCTATCAAACATCTAACCTAGAAAAGCAAAAGGCTGGGCATTTGAAGTTCTATCACACAAAGCAGCTCAAGCACATAATTTTAAAGCAATAGACAAATGTTCTACAGAAAGAAATTGTTTCCTTTAATTTCCTGATGCTGTTCTGGGAAGGACACATTATCCTATCCATAAGGCCGTATTGCTTTTTAAAGACTATTTTGAAATGGCTTAGGCTGAAGGATTCTTGGAGCAACATTTGTCTTATGGATAATATTTCCCCAGTAAAATACCATTTCCATCTCTTATGCTTTTGCAAAAGCAGTCTTCTTTCTATCTTTCAATACTATGTAAAATCCAGTTTCTTCTATAGATAATGAAGTCTTGTTTTCAGTTCCAGTTGTGCTCCCTGAAATTTTCAAGTCATGCCCATGTTTATATTATTCATTTGTCAAACATGTACAAGATAGCAGGTATAGGTATAAACACAAACAAAGGAAATACAGATAAATGGGGACAGTAAGACAGGGACAGTAGGCACACTGGTGCGCTTATGCACATCCCCTTTATGGACCTCTTAGGAATGGGGTGAGGTCCACGGTAGACAGATTGAAGCTGTGAGGGTTAGATGATGCAACAATGGAGTCAGGTAGAGCATTCCAGGCAATGACCACTCTGTTGCTGAAGTTGTATTTTCTGCAATCGAGTTTGAAGT
>JANHFT010005377.1:71764-92485 GCA_032467955.1 Pseudoxenodon macrops | reverse complement strand
TTTCTGCAGTTCTGATTATTCTCTGAAGTCTGAATCTGTCTTGTTGGGTTGCAGAACCAAACCAGACAGTTATGGAGCTGCAGATGACAGACTCAATAATTCCTCTGTAACAATCATTTAGTGATTGTTCAATGTTACAATGGAACTGAAAAAGGGACTTATGACAGGTTTTCACACTTACGACCATCTCCATGGTCATGTGATAAAAACTCAGATGCTTGATAACTGACTCATATTTACGACAGTTGCAGTGCCTCGGGGTAATGTGAGCTTCCAATAAGCAAAATCAATAGGGAAGTCAGATTCACATGTTACTAACTTAATAACTGCAGTGATTCACTTAACAATTGTGGCAAAAGAGGTTGTAAAATGGGGAAAAATTCACTTAACAACTGTTGCACTTAGCAACAGAAAATTTGGGCTCAATTGTGGTCGTAAATCAAGGATTACCTGTAGAAGCCAATGCTTCTTGCAAATCCATCAATTGGAAGATCTACTGTTCTTCAGAAACCAGCTGCTGAACTTGTTAAACTCTTGCTGAATGCTCAGATTCATTTTAAACTAAGTCATCTGAGGTATAAAAGGATAGACCAATTTCAATAACTTGCTGTCAAATTGAATTTGACAGCTTTTTTTTTTTTTAATGTTCCTTGGCAAGTGAGAATATCTAGTACTTTGGCTAATCTCATAAAAGGTAAGGAGGGTCATATCTGACTAGCATTCAAACTGAAAACTGCTAGGAAATTCTAGGGCAGGGAGCTATATTTGCTGCAAAATATTTCTGTTCCATTGTAAAGAAAATATGCACTTTTCTGTAAAATCACTGAGTTCTATTTGAGGAAAACTTTATCTTATCTTTATTTTATTTTATTAATTACAGTTTTTATTGCTGGCTGTACACCGCCCTGAGTCTTTCGAGAGAAGGGCGGTATAAAAATTTAATAAATAAATAAATAAATAAATAAACAGTTCATATTATTTGTAAGAGCTTCTAGTAATTCATATTTCAGAAATGCTAAATTGCTCAAAGTGGGCCATTAAAGCATTAACAGGAAGGAGTAGACTATATGAAGTTAAAAGGAAGTGGCCTAAGGCCTCCTGATAAACTCATGGTCCATATAAAATGTGAACTGGAAATTATCAAACTCAGGAGTTTGAATCAAAATTAATCTAAATAATGTATGACGACTGGCATAAAGAAAAAAATGTGTCAATACATGTATTATGTATTAGTGGTAAGTACTGGAAACTGACACAGTACCAAGCACCAGTGACACAGCAATGGTTTGCAATTGCAATGGTTTGCAATTAAATTGCAACCAGAAAGGGTTGTTCACTTTTCTAACTTTGCAAAATTGCAAAAGGGGAATTCAAGGTTGCACACCAGGAGACCATCTCTTGCAAACCATTGGCCCAGTGTAATGGAAGAAGAATATAATTTTAGAACCCAACACACTGATTCTATAAATCAGATTTATGTTGGCTGAGAACTGATATCCCAATATATTTGGAAGATTGGCTTAAATCAAACATAGAATTATAATAATTTTGATGAGCTAGTGTTCAAAATGGATGTATCTCTGAGAAGACTAAACTGTTTTTTAATAAAAGCATATGCTAGAGATATTACTGTGGCACAAGTAATAAAGTCCACCAATGAAAGTGAATAAAGGTACAGTAATTTATACATGTAACTCTTAAAAATCATGGTATCTTGAGAAGACAGAATGAGTTCTGCACTAGAAAACAACAGCTATACACTTATGATAGCAACAATTATTATGACTACTCAGAAAAGCTTTGGAGTAAAGTGGCTTAAAAATAAACAATATCAACACTAACTAAAGCATAGGTTCATAAACCAGCTTTTTTAGAGCTCTCAGAAAAAAGACAACTTTTTTGCAATTTCATGTTTCCACAGGAGTTTCTCTTTCCCTCCCCACCCTCCATTCCAACTTCTAACATTTTGGTCTTGTTATGGATATAAAAAGCATAGAGCATATACAGTATGCATTGCACATAAAAAAGTTTATACTTAGTCTAATGAGAAATTAATTCTATAGTTCAGTGGGATTTACTGCCAAGTAAGACGGTACTTCCTGGGGTAGAATGCACGATATCTGGGTTCAGCAGGCAGAAAAGGCTGGAGCACATATTCTGAAGGATGCCGATTTTTAGAACTGTGACACAGAAGTTAAGTAATGGTTTTAATATTTTGTACTACGCAAGCCTGTGGGCAACCCACAATGCGTACCTAAATATTGTGTCAGAAATTATGCTTCTTTGTCAGGATCAGGCAAAACGGCCTCTCCAATTCTGCTTTATGTGGTTCTATGAATTCTGCAGCATGGTATGGGAATGTGAACTGGCAGTGTGTCATCTATAAAAACTGATGTTGCAAATCACAGATGGACACAATTTTCAGCATTGGGGGGGAAAAAACCATCGAGAAAGGGGGACAGCTTGCAATGCAACCAAGCAGATTTTGAATGGACCGGTTTAACTGGAGGCAAAGTAGTATACACATACATACACACGCACAACCTAAAAGATAGAAGCACTGACAAAAAAAGCATTCTTATTTGAAAAATGCCTACAGATAATCACTGGATTTTTATTAGTAAGGTTATTGTCAGAAAGCTGCACTAGCTGCCTGCTCTCTCTAATTAGCACTGCTGGATGAAGACAAAAAGGTGTTTTCTTTTGTGTTTAAAGAAATGGCATTATGCTGAACTTTTCTGACAAATTGCTCATGAGACATTCCCTGGAAGGAAAATAATTTGCATGGGTCAAGAACAGGAAGCTGCAAAAACAGAATGCTGAAACAGCCTGCTTGCTTCAGAAGCATTCATCCTATTAGCCAGATATCCTGCAAGGTCTAAAGCAACACAGCCATTATTTAATTTTTAGAAAAAAGTGCTGATGCAATTTAAATGGCAAACTTAATAAATCAAGGCCAAGCATCTTTTCAATATTCACATGAAAGGGTCTTTATGTATTTATTTGACACGGTTAATTACTGCTTTTCTCAAAACCGTTCAAAGCAATTTAGCAAATAAAAATAATTGAACAACATCTTTAAAGTTATAAAGAATACCATCAATGTGGTATTTAAGAAAAAAAATCTATCTTTGTAATTGAGTTTGGCAATAAGGAGCTTTTGCTCCTACAAAAGCAATTCAACTAAAATTTCTAACCCAGCTAGCATGAGAGAGGCTGGGCATTGCAGTTGAGTAAGGCATTTGATAGACCACTGTTTTTCTATTCCACAGGAGAGACTTTCAAGAAGTTCAGGTTCTAAAGCCTATTGGTACTCTTTCAATCATTCGTCCCACGCTTTAAGTACTGTCCTCAGCTGCTCGATATACCATATGATAAAAACCAGTACTTAAAACATGAGGTTTTTTAAAATGTATTTACAGTAATTATGCCTAGTGATAGACTGGTAACTACTATTGAACAAGGTCCATATATAAACGCCTACTGATAGCACTAAAAGATACAAGATTCCTTCTACCGTTGTCTTCAGAGGCAATAATTCATTATAGAAGCCCAGCTTATCCAAGGGATAAGGGACCCAACTGTGATTGCTGAGCAAAAAGAAAACATTCTAGCAATGACCCCCAACTAGCTTTTTGCAACATCCTGAATCTTATTTTTATCCTATTAAACAAAATTATGCAAGTAGTCAAAGGAAACATTGTGCAGTAGATTTATTAACTCACTGAAGCCTATCAATGAGTTGGCCTCAGACCATTATTGTAGATAAACCTTAAATGATAAAAAAGCACTGATTTCTCACAGATGTCCTCTTGACTTCATTATGATCTTTAACTAGTTTGAAATGATGGTTTTCTCTAGCAAATCTTGTGATTTTGATAGCTTATTTCCTAAAATATTTCCATATATGTATTTATTATACAACACAGCTTTTTTGGGGAAGGTAGGGGAGTAAATAATGCAGAAATTTTCCTATGGTTTCCTTGCTCTTTTTTAGCTCTAATAAAAACAAAATTGAAAACATACAAAGCAATTAAAAAATAGGTCAAGTGGAGGAGGGGGAGAGAACAGCCTCCCAGCGCCCTGTGAACTGTCCATGTGGGAGATCTCTGAATAAAAATATATGATATTGTTTCTTCCTGTATGTAATTTGCTGCATGTCCACCCAGGAACTTATGAACAGCTTGCTCCTTATTCTCTGCATGCTTTGCATCATTTAGTGACCAAGAAATCTGCTTTACTTTCCATGCATTTTCCAACTTAAAAGAATGTATTATTGAGCTTTCTATGATTTGAAAAAAAAACCTCAATAAAACTTTCCAGGGGTGAATAATACCAAGACTGAAGAATGATTTGCTGCAAGGCTGATTTGCATTATTAGTTTTGAATGTAGGGTTTTCTTAATGCAACCACTGACATGCTATATAGTCACTCTCACACATTCACCCATACTTTGTTTATTGCTAGAAAAGCAAACATCATTAAAGGAAAGTGAATCTACCACAAAGCAATCCCTTAAAATACAGTACAACCAAGCCATTGTTCCAGTTAAAACAAGGCTTGCTACTCATAAATCAATTCAAAGAATTCCAGTTTATCCATTCACCAGCCCATTTGTTTAATAGAGCAATTTTGTTTCATTATGAATGACGCTTTTGACAACTGCTCTGTAACTCATTAGTGAGTTCTCCATTTGTTGTTTGATGACACTTCAACAAAAATATAAAGCTAACTTAGAGAGATGTTTAACATACAGCAAAAGGCTTTTTTTAAAGGGTGATTTACCTCTGGTAGTCAACCAACATGTCTAGAATTTCCCTTTTGGTCTTAAGACAAAAATAGATGCTAGAGTTTTCCAGTTAGGCTTCAAAGTAAGCTTATTTCCCAAGGAACAGGATCAAAATGAAATCATTTTATTTGATTAATATATTCTTCTGGTGCAAGAGAGATGTTTCCAGACAAATCCAGTACACTGTAAGGAAGATAAAACCATGGAAGTTATACCATGGCAACCACTATACCTCTCAATCTGAAACAGCTTTGTTCAGATCCAATATTCACAAGTGCAGAGATCAATCAGGGAAGTCAGCTTTACCTTAAGAATCATCACTAAAGAATGGGACAGCTAAGATTGATGTAGGGAGGCAAAAGGTCCTTTTGCATATTTTTAGCATATTCCAAGAACCATGACAAAAAAAGTGTTTGACTTCAAGCGTTAGTGAATCAAATTATTTTTATTTTCTGAATTATCGGATCCTGTGGTTGCTTTCATAGGGAATTCATTTGGGAAATTCTGAGAAAGTTCTGTTAAATCAGGAGTAATGTTTTCTGTATGTTTACAATACAGCCACAAACAAATTTGCTTTCATGGCATGATATGTCCTAAGGAATTCTCCCATATGACCAACTCTATCTTTCATTGTTTGACAAGGTCATGGGGCTCCCAGTTTGGCTCCTCCCAAGAAACAAAGTCCATATCAATGTTTTCTACAACAGTTCAACACAGATGAATATGCATGCACATGGAAAGTAATTATGTTGGGAAGATTCTGATTTAATGGTTTGAATATTCAGAACACAGACATTCTTGCTTCGCCTGTATATATGTGTGCAAAAGTGCTACAGGCCCAGTTTTGAAGCAGGTGGATCAGGGTGCTATTTCCAACATACAGATAATCAGTTCTCTTATTAAATCCTTCTGGAGCTGTTCCGTTACTCCGCATTTCAAGGTCAAGAGGGTTTTCTTTTAATGCAAATAAGGCACTTTGGCAAATTCTGAAGTATGAGGACACCTAGAAGAATAAAGGCTCTGTCATAAGCAGGTCTCAATTGCTTTATCTCTATTATCATTATAAAGCCTTATGAGTGGATACCAAGGACTTTTAAATTAAATGTCAAATGCAATCTAGCACTAGAAACGTAAAGGGGGAGCAGCCCTAGGGGAAAATTTTCCTGACAGTCTTATTTGGCTTGTCAAAAGTGGCATTTTCCTCATAATTATCCGTTTGCATAAATGAATCACCATTTGGCCAAGGATATTGCTGGAGACTTAAAATAGTGTAAAGTGAAGCAGACAAGCAGTTCTGAGGGTTCGGCTTTTTGTTGTTGTTGTAAAGAAACACGAAGATAACAACATAGCCACATCTTTACAAGGATAATTGGGCAAGGTGACTTAGCTCTCCACAGTGCTAACAAAAATGCAGCATTCTGTGAATTAAGGAGATAGTGACTGTGAAAAATTTTCCTTTTTATATATGTATTCAAATATTCATAAAGGTATTCTGTGTGTGAAGAGATCAAAATATTAATAACATTAAAACATTTATGCAGGTTTCACTTTCACTTCTGAAGTGAAGTAAGCAGCTTTCAAGATTGGCAGCTTAATCTGATAATTACAGCCCATCTTTTACACCCCCAAAAAAATGTCTTTATTAGACAATGTGGGATGAGAAGCTAAATCCAATCCGTTCACCAGATTCTTTCCCACCAATAGACTACACTGAATCCCTAGCTGCTTTTCTCCTTCATCTTCTCCAGCAGGCTTCCAGATTCCATGTGCCAAAAGGAAAGACCTCCACTGGCAGGAGCAACCAGCTAGGAGTAACTTAATCATTAGCTTAGTTTCAAAAGCCTCATACTAGTCATCACAAACCCAGCACGGTCTTCATTCATCCTTCCTCTGTCTTAAAAACAAATGATATGAAGTAGGCGAAGCAGAGTAGACACTTGGAGTAGTGTAAGCACCTGCAGGTTTGAGAAATACATTTCATTTAAAAGCAGCCCAAGGTTCCCCATTCCTACCATAATATTTAATACATTATTTCACACTTGACAAGATGATTTAACATAACACTTCAGTCCAAAAACAATACATGCAGATATCATTTTAAGGATTCATCAATTTAAGTTGGTCATGTTCTGTCTCTTGTGGATTGCTATGGGGTCACATTCAATGTCATTATGCAGACAATAGAATAGCATCTATCAGTTCAGCAGATTCTTCCTGTTCCCTCTATCATATCCCAAATCTGTTCGATAGGTTTGACTATTCAGGATACATTTGGGAACAGCTGTTCCCTTGATCAAGACCAGTTAGTATATATTTTTATTCAAGATTTTCCAAGCCACAGAAGTTTTAATTAAAGAACCAAAAATCTATTTCAGACATGGCATCTATTAAAGATGAGGCATTTCAGATCCAGTTGCTGGAATCTATCCAAGTCCAATATACCAAAAGGCAGCTAGTATTTTATTAGAAGACACCATAAATCTTCACCAATCCTTTGTACAATTATAATGCTAAAAATAGCTACAAGGCTTGTGGGACTTCAGCATTTGGATTAATCAAATCTTATATAACACAAGTGGGAAAACTGCAACAGGAACAAAAACACCAGAGGATTTTCAGAGCCAGATTATAAAAGTCAAAGATAGAACAGCAGACACTGAAACAGTTTGTTTCTGTCTAAACTGCTCTTCCAAGACAATTAACACTTGCCAGAAAAAAATCCTCAAGCTTATAACAGTGAATTACAAAAAGAACATTGTAACTGTATCAGAATTCAGCTAGGTGGTAGATTGCTAAAATCTATTATATCTGAAGTCTTAAGATTATAATAATATTTACACAAATGACATAAATTATATTTTTTTAAAGGAACACCGGAGCTATTTACACAGGACAGAAGCTTTTAAAACATAATCAGAGTGTCTTTAACAAACAGAGTCAGACTGTATCCAACTGTAATGTGAAGCATAGAAATTCTGCTACATTTTTCATATCAGTTCTCATTCAATTTTGATGAAAAAATATTTGATTTAAACATTATTTCAAAAGGGAAGGGAATTTTAGACAAATGGCAAGCAAACATTTTGGTGGTCTTGCTCTTTTTAAATTTATGTGATGTGCATGTGAATATCTTTTGTTGTTAATTTCTTTGCAAATCTCTTTCCAAGAGTTAGTCATCTATTCTTTAAATCCATCAAGCGTTCCCAGTTTGATATGCTACTTCATACACAAAAAATATTATCGGGAAAAAAATATTTACCTACCATTATTATTGCCCAGGGTGTTAGTGAGTTTTCTTTGTTTGTTTGTCCTATTATTTATCAATAAGAAGTTATCAGGAATTTTTGCACTTTTCTTCTCTTCTTCTAAATACCAAAACAGTCTTAGGAACCTAAAAATATAATGAGGAAATATGGGAAGAATGTACATGTGTTCATTTTGCTGAGAAATTTTAATATCAAGACTGGATTCCAATAGAAGAGTCACTTCCCTTATCCTAATTGGTACCTAGAACACTTAAAACAGTGAAATAGACATTTATGACCATTTGCAGGGTCCTGCAGTCACATGACTGTGTTTTATAACATTTTGCTGAAAACCAGCATTTACTTCCAGTTTTCGTAAATCTGGCCATAGTGAACCTTTGGTTCACTTAATGACTATGTCATTCATTTAACAACCATTGTTATCACTTAATGACTGTGGCAGCAGTTTTATGACCACAACAAAAAAGGATCAGGTCAGTCATGTAGGTGACCTGATTTACAACCATCATGACTTAAAACATAAAAGGTAGATTCCATTATGGACATAACTCAAGGACTGTCGGTATCTTCAAGAAATATCATTTACTTGCAAGAACTAGTGGGACCACAACATAGAAAAAGTAATAGAAAATGAAAACATTCAGAGCTTTAGAATTCAAACAGAAAGGCACTTGCCACATAATATCCCAAATGTAACAACTTTTAATAACAAAGACAAAAAGTTTGGATAGTAGACATTGCCTACAGAAAAATATAAGAAAAAGTACCAGAGTAAATCACAAAATACAAAGACCAGCAAATAGATATAGCAAGACAGTACCAATAGTAATAGTCGCTTTGGGTGTAATCCCAAAGCACCTGGAGACCACTTGAACACCATCAACATTAACAAAATCACTATCAGTCAATTGCAAAAGACTTTACTTGGAACAGCTTACACTTGTGACACCATGCCTTCAACCCCATAAAATAACCACATCTGCCTATCTCCTTCAGAAAGTCTTGATAGCTGGGGGAAATGCCATATCCATTCTAAACATCTGGCTGACTGCAACTAATCCTAATAATAAATTAATGATTTCATAAATTAAGTAACATGTAAAAAACTAGATTCCCAATATTTTACCAAGGAAGAAGAATGAAAAATGGGGAGAGGAGAGTAGCAACAAATGTAATACTGTTCTCAGAATGACAACACTGGGCAGAAATTGAGTGTGGAAAGAACCAAAATGTATTATTATAATAATATTACAGTAATATTTATGATGGAGTAATTTTAATGCAACATGCAGTATATTTTCTTATCAATTAAAATTAAAATATATGTTCTACTTATATCTACTTTATTAAGATTAGTCACAAAGATGGATACACATAATGTAAATGATAACAGTTAAAATTATTTTCAGATTATATTATTTTCTGTATTTGGTGAAGAAGCCATTGCTTTTGATGTGTGCATTTCCAAATATACCTGAAGGAAATAGTAAAGCAATATCTCATGCATATGGTTGTTTTATTGGACACATTAAAGACGTAATTCAGGAGTTATAACCTGTGGGTTGATAATATTGGAAAGCATTTCTGAAGAGAAACCCAAAACTGTATCTATAGCAAAAGAGGAATTAAAACAGAATATTGGACTAGCAGTGAAATTTGTTCCCCCAGACAAGAATATTAGATGTAAGAATCTGTCATTTTAAAACTGAAGGCTACCCAGAAGCTTTTCATGGGGTTATGTGATTTTTCTCTATTGAGGCATTTGTAAAAAAAGTTATAAGGGTTTTATTCATTTTTTGCAGTAAATTATGTTCTTGAAATACAATTCATTATTTCTGGTATGTCCTGTTTAGCAAAAAGCTTTGTGATAGAAGCAAATATATTTGTGCATTTTTCCGCTGCTGTAACAATTGTACTATCTTGTTAGTTAATATTCTATAAATATCTCCTACCTTAATATAGTGAATTCATTAACAGAAGTATGGATGTCAAAGATTAACTGCCTTGCTTTTTACTGATGAAAAAAAACACACTTTTAATCAGTTGGCAGGCCTAATGCAAGCAGCACATAAAGTAAATTGTATTTATTAATTCTATACAGATGCTCAGCGTAATTCAATTGTATGACTCATAAATCTTTTACCGCAGTCCATGATGTTGTATTATACAGTTGCCATTATCTTGACCTCAGTGACAGCATTTCTCAAGTTGACTTTACTGAGCCAAAAGTCCATTTCATAATACTGAGAGAAGGCAGACTACAGAAATTCCACAACTCAGCTGCTGTTCTGGCCCACATAAAACAAGAACGGCTTCTTCCTAAGAACACTCTTGAGCATAGAACAAATGTTACAAAATAGATTGAAAATAGACATTTTGGACCAGGAGAATTTTCTTTCTGTGCAATTCCTGCAAAATTCAGTGGGATGTTTTATGAAGTGAAAAATGTGCATTGATATTGTAAATGATCTCGCTCTTTAGTAAATATCGATGCGGAATTGCAACTAAAAAAGGGCATGAACTACAATACTTCAGATTGGAGATTTTTCTGAAGCATATTGGGGTTACAAACATATATGCATACCCATCATACAATTCCATTCCAAAGAAAAGAACTGAAAAAGAAATAATAAGTTGTAGTAAGCAAAATTAATTTAAGGCAAGAGATAAAAGAAATGAAAATCTAATTGCATTCACTATACCTCTCCATATCTTTCTCTCCTTGCAAACTGTTCTTATTTCCATCACATCCATACAGCAATTCATATGTTATATACTGTCTCTTTTTTGAAATCTGATCAATTCTATCCAACCATTACTTTATAGTCTTCCCCTTTCTTTCTAAACACTTATTCTTCCATCAAGTATTAGTTCTGCAGTTTGGGCTTTGTTCATTCTCTACATGTGACCAAACCAAACCGCAAAATAACTTTTTCATACAGTCACCCAGTTTTGTAAATTCAATCCACATTCATTCAGCATCCATTCACTTTTGACTCTAAGTCTTCTTGCTTTCTGTATTTCACATATACCACTTTCAAAAAAAAATCTAGGCAGTGTAAAGGTTAATTCTCAGACTGATAAAAGATACAGGAGACTGTTGGGTAAACAACAATTTTCAAATCCTGGGTTATTGGTGAAGAGACCTGCCATTTCACCAGTTCATAGAAAGGCTGCTCAAAGATTTTTAAAAGGTGTCTACTATAATGTCTACTAAAATACTGTATATTGATTTTAAATAAGAAATAGTTCAGAAAGCAGAATTCTTATAACATCATCTTTTTCTGTCAAGAAACTTTACTCAAAAGACTCTATGGAAATCATACTTGGGAAATGTTTGTTCATGCAAATGCCAAAGACAGCCTGCAATAAAGCTGAAGAATAATGAAGATCACATTCAACAGAAGTACATGTACACCATATGTGGGACAGTATGTAGGACCGAATAATTCTATGCTAAAAATATAACATTTGGGGAGGAGCTCCCCCTGTAAATTAGTATCTATCAGGAAAGCATATAAACTTTATTATCTGGTTCTCTAGCTTTTTTCTGCAAAATATAAACCTATATTTTTCCTCTAGAAAAAGGACAAAAGAAATTTGATTTTCAAACTATATGATATACTTTTCAAATTTTAGGCATTTCAATTAACAAAAAAAGTTGAAGACTAACAATTGCTGATATTTTCAATATTTACAATTAATTCTAATCAGTAAATTGCATCTGTAATTTGCCAATATGCAGCATTTGCCAATATGCAGCATATTAAAATGAACATGATCCACAAAAATCAACTCACGAGATGAATTCAGATATCATAAATTAGTTTCACTATTAATTCTAGATAAGTCCTTCCTTTTACTGAAATGTATTTGTTCAAGTAAACAATGATTCTCATAACTCTTTTCTTCTCCCTGCTTATCTGCCTATCTGATATTTAGCACTATAAAGAATTTTTAATGAGAAACAAACATACATGCAATGTACATATAAGAACATGTAATATACCTGATATCCAATTACATTCATATGGATCAATATAAAAGAATAATAATGCATTGATGTACATCCCTGATGCTCAAGTACAAAGCTCATATGTTCTACTTCTTAATAGCAAGAAGGAACAATGGTTGTCAAATCTAGACCATATGTAATCTATAAGTGACAATTTGCAGATTGCATTTCAAAAAAGAAAAAAAAACCAAAATGTTCCAAATTAGGTGAAATTTTGATAAACATTAGCTTAAATTTGCATTAATTAAAAATAAATTCAAAGTAAAGTTATGCCGTGCCATCATTACAATTACTTCCCATGTATTTAACATTTTTAACCTTTCATCATATTAAATATTACAATTCAGTAATAATTTCTAAAGGAGGCTCCATGGTGTGAGTCAATTTTTACTATTTATTTTTTCATGAAATCAGATTTATCAAAACAAGTATGATTCAGAAATGGTTCCTGAAATATACATCTGGATTAAAGATGGATTCTGTATCTGAAAAGGTATAATAATTACATGTTCATGAGTAGCTCTTTATAACATATTCAGAACTTTATTGCTAGATATACATGGGATAAACCAATAATATAAAAATTAAAAACACAGTGTTGTGCTGTTGAGAAAAAAAACCACATTACTGACTGTTGTTTTAAGCAATATAGTAAAAGAGGGGGTAACTTATCTGTAGACACATATGTAGCTAGCTTTATTATTTAACCGGCAGACTTAATTAGATCATACTGTAATGAGCACATAATTGTTTCCAAAACAGTGCATCTTTCTCAAGGATAATAGAAGATAAAAAATACAATGGGCATGTTTACTTAATTAACTAACTTTGGGGTCTGCACACTTACACTTTAGCCTTTCCACCATTTCCAGCACAGTCTCCTTCAGGTTCACACATTTTCTCTATTCTGAAAGACAAAAAGAATGAAAGTCATACTATCAAGTTTAACAACGGAGGGAGGAAGGAGAAGGAGAAACTGACTTTCGGCACTTTTTATTAATCAAGTTACTTTGAACCCCTGAATACATTTGCTCTTTCTTTGGGGACCAGGGTTAAGCAAGCAGTGAGTAAAAGAAAAAAAAACAAAAGATGAATCTGCCCAGAAAATTGGGAGAACTACTGGAATGAAAATTAAATGGAACTCTGTAGGCCAAATTATTCACTGCCTTTGTCGTATGCCCCAGTTTCAAGCAGGCTTAACTTTCGCTAGACGCTCCACATTCTTCATCTCCCACTGAAGCCAAGAATTCAACTGTTCACAAGGGGCAATGCAACCCCCTTCATTATAATGGTTTTGCTGAGAATACGCTAGGGAAATGGTGACCTGGCTCCAAGCTTCATTTATTTTCTATAATTGGTATTAGCTGCCCGATAATTTAATCCTGGACATTGGTGGTTTCATTTGTAAGAACAGTGTGGGGGGAAGAACTAATTTAGGAAGTAATCAAAAGTCCCCACTTCAAGAAAGATGCAGCGTGCTAGGCACTTGTGGAATTTATTTCTTTTGGCTTGAGCTGCCTTTCCTCCAAAGGTAAATTGCAGCTTATTTTAGTAGGATGAAAACCACCTAACAAGTTAACAAATATCTGTACACAGCATGCTTGAAAAAGTACTCTTCTAATTGTCTTGCTATCACTCTACAGCTTTGTCAATATGATTTCTGATTGAGCAAAGAGACATTCTATCCTTTATATTCAGAACCAGTTAAAAGAAATTATATTTAAGACTTCTCACAATACATCCTGAAAAGTTGCATGAACTATAAGAAGCACAGCATACCATTTTTGTGAACTGCTATGCTGCCACTGAAACAGTTTTCATTTAAACGATGATATATATCCCAAATCTGTTTCATTGCAAATATTTCTACAAGCTTGAACAATCCTCAAAGGCAGTAATCCAACACTTCCATTCTCACACATGGCTGGGTTTCTTCATGAGGCAGAATTTAAATGCTGGCCGGTGGTCAACAAAAATTGTTTGAAAGTTATCTTTTCAAATAAACCAATAAAGGTAACTTCAATATGAGCCTGACTTTTCATAACTGCACCTACTGTTTTTCCAGCAATTGTATAGAAGTGAGTAAGTTCTACCTTTTGGGTTCTTTTAAAATTTCCAAGTGTAACTTTGGGATTGCTAGATCCAAGGATTCGCAGGGATTAGCATATTAGCTTCTATGATCAACCAAGATTGTCTAGATATTGTCACCTGTTGAGATGTATTTTCGAACACTTGTATCTAAAGATTTCATATATTATGGTGGGGGCTGTACATATATAAAACAGTACTTAGAAATATACCTTCCTATAACATCCCTTCCTCCTCACTAGATTTATTGATTTATATTAATTTATATGGGTGCCCATCTATCCATGAAAACTCTGGACACTAAACAAAAAAAATAAAAGCATCAACAATCATAAAATGGCCACAGATTTTAGAAAGGTCAGTAGGAAAAGAGCTGTCCATCTGGGTGGGAGGAGATTGTTCAACACAGTAGGCACCAAGACAGAGAAGGCCTGCCTCCTAGAACAGTACCTCAGCAAAGGTACCTGAAGCATGTCCACAATGACATAACTGATGGGGCCTGTAATCTAGTCCCTTGCTATGAAAATTCTAAAGGTTACAACCAGAAATGGCAGCCAGTGCAGCTCCCCCAGCAGCATTGCATGGCTGTACTGTGGTGTGCCCAATACTGTATATGCTGCTACATTATGACCCAGCTAAAGTTTCCAAATGCCATAAGCAGTGCCTGCCAATATAGGGATTGGCCCAACTGGCACTAAAGAGGTATTTGTGGAAAGGCCACCCTGGACACAGCTGTCACCTTCTCTTTGACACTCATACAATGAAGGCCTAGAATTTGACATTTCTCCCTTTATCAATAATAGTGGGAACCACACTATCTTGAAGCCACCAAGGAAGGAGATAAACCATTGAAATTCAGTGCCTCCCACTGTCTCAGCCAACCCAAAGGGATGCTAAGATTAAGGCTACTGAACGCTGTTGAAAGATCAAGAAGAGCCAGGGTGGATATACTACACCTAGCCTAAACTCACCAGAAATGATCGATAAGTGCAATCAATGCCATCTTGATGCTATATTATAGCCTGGATCCTGAAAGCAACAGATCCAGATTATCTGCTTCCTCCAGAATCCTTCACAATAATCTTCCCCCCAAAAGGGAAGGTTAGAGACACAAAAATTGTTCAGTCTAGGTAAGTTCAGCAATGATACCATATCACCAACTCCTTTATGGCAGATGGAAAATTCTCTTCCACAAAGCCACATTTACCAGCTCTTGAATGCAACTATGTGTTCCTCCTGGGAGGTCCTAATGAGCCACATAAATAGCACAACACAGCATTCTAAGGACTCTGTCTACTTCCTCAGAAATTCCTTCAGTTATCTCCAGATGACCATCATAGCTGGGTTCCAGTCTCAAGCAAATCTGAGCAACTTTATCCATCAGTTGATGAGAATAATCCTCAACACAACCCATTATGGCCATGAACTCTCAAACCACTTTTGACTTTAGGCCAAGGGAAGGGAAGTTGAAACCCCAAGCTGCATAGCAGGAAAGTTGGTATACAAGCAGCAATCACAACTGACACCTATGGGTCAACTTCACAAATAGTATTTCACATCTGATTATCTGCAAAGGGGTGCCCCAGAAACCCCCAGAATCTCCTAGATGACAATGGAATATGCCAAAGGAGTATGAATCTAAGGTTCTGTCTTTTCATACTTTTGTGATAGACTCCAGGAAGAAAAATGATTTTTGAAATTGGCCAGATTGGGAATATAGATGAAGTCCCGTTAACCTTTGATGTGACATCCAATAAGACTGTTGATGTAAAAGGGGCCAAAAGCATAACCGTGAAAACCTCAGGACATGAGAAAACGCATTACATGGTTGTGTTATCCTGCTGTGCAGACGGCACCAAATTGCCACCAATGTTAATATTCAAAAGGAAAACCTTCCCAAAAGAAGTGATCCCAAGAGGTGTTGTTGTGCATGTCCATGAGAAAGGATGGATGGACGAACATGGCATGAAAGTATGGATTGAAAAAGTGTGATCCAAATATCTTGGAGGACTTCTGAAAAAACCTGGTCTATTAGTGCTTGACCAGTTTAGAGCACATATTAGTGAAACCACAAAGAAAAGATTCAAAGAAGTGAAGACTCATCTAGCTGTCAGTCCTGGGGGTCTTACCAGCCAGTTGCAACCTCTTGATGTTTCCATCAACAAGCCATTCAAAGTCTACATGTGAGAAGAGTGGAACAAATGGATGGTTGCTGGTAATCATGATCTGACACCCACTGGACTAATGAGGAGGCCCACTATCACTCGGTGAAAACATCATGGAACTCAGTGAAAGATGAAATTGTTACACGGTCCTTCAAAAAATGTGGCATTAGCAATGCCTTAGATGGAATTGAAGATGTTATCATTTATGAAGGTAGCGAACAAAGTGATATCAGTGATTGTGAGCAACTGAGCTGCCTAAACTCTGACACCAGCAATGATGAGGAGTTCTTTGGTTTTTCATAAAATTAGAGTGCTTGAACCTTAAAGTCTTTCCTCATTTGTTAATGACAATGATGATGGTTCTTAATACCACTGTTGACTTTATATGGTTGTAAAAAGTGTACATGGTTGTAAAAAGTGTACATGGTTGTAAAATTATTCTGCTATACTGGTATTTTGTTAAATAATATATTATTACACTATTTGGTTCAGAATACTTTTTTCCTTGTTTTCCTCCCTCAAAAGTAAGGTGCATCTTATACTCCGATGTGTCTTATACTCCGAAAAATATGGTAGGTTCATCATGCATGGACAGATCAATGTATTTGAAAATCAAACAGTGCTGTAAAAAAAAACCTGTGGCGAGAGAAATTGAGTGGATAATACAGATTTTGGATGCAATATACAAGTTCAACTGATTTTTAATTTAGACATTTGAGTTTTGACAACAAATATATAATTTCCTAAAAAGTTTCTTTCATTTGCTTGATCCCTGTTATTATCCATAAAATATCCCATAATTTTTCCTATTACTGTAGTGCCACATTCGCTTCTTCTTAATAGACTGGAAATTTCACTCCCCAATTCTGAGCCTGCAAAGTCTGGGATAGCAACAGACATGGGCTGTTTTTATGCACCAAAATAAAATATAGTTCCTGTATGACAGTTAAGGAAATGGAAAACAAACTTATCTCCATAGCTGCACCTCCTTGCCGGAAATATTAGTACCATTATGTTGCTATGTATATGCTCCCCAAAGTAGTTCTGACAATGGAGATCTGTATCATTGTCACTTTTTCCCTTGAGTACTTGACTACATTGTTTGCCTTTTCAATGAAATAAATTACAGATAGTTTAGTAGTTCAGTTCTGAAAGATTTTCATCCAAGCCAATCCTTTCACAGCCTGGTAGAACTTTTCAGCTTCAGCTCATTTCTTTCAGAAATAATCTAAGTACAGATGATAATGATGCAAATTCTCTAAATGGGAGCAAGGAAAAATAGATTCAATATTCAATTTACCTGTACAAACGTGTAAAATGTTTCCCTTTTAGTGTCAGAGTACATGTTTGATATATTTTCAGAAGCACTTTCTCTGATTTTATCTGAGGGTAATTGTAAACCATGACAGTGTATATTATTTAGGGCCAAACTGGATAGTATGCTAATTGCAGGAATGCTTTAGTGTATATATTATTTACAAGTGTTACCAACACTGCATTAAAATAGACATGACCCTTGATAAGGAACTCAAGCGTAGTTAGGCAGACTACGGTATTAAACCATGAATGCTATAACAATGCCATGCAACACTATAATCGCACAACTCCAATTTACAGCTTGGTTCAAAACAGTTTATAATAAAACCAGCAAAAATCCAACGTAACAATAGGAATAAAAGGGTAAAAACATTACTAGATTTATTAAAATTATTTATATTAAAGTGCAAAAAGACCAAAAGAACCAGACAAAATTAGTGCAAAGAATTTGTTATGGGGAGGGACTTGTACAAATGTATTGATGCTACCAATAACAGCTTTTGTTTTAGAATAGGGATGTCCCACCTTGGCATCCAGTCAACAGGCTGGCTGGGGAAATCTGGGAGTTGAAGTCCACAAGTCTTAAAGATGTGAAGGTTGGACTGGACACCCCTGGTTTTGAGCAAAGGTGGGCAAATTACGAAAGCACTCTATAAGCAATTGGTTCAGACAGCTGGCAGCCATCTTCTATTCCTTTCACTGAATCCTTTTGGGTAGAACCAGACAAGAAGGGAAGAGGGAGAAAGGACCAGGAGGGTAGATGAGAGAAATAAGATGGTAGAAACAAGACTCCACCCATCATTAATTTAAGATCTGTCCTTTGCTGGATCAAGCCTAAAGGAAAGCTGTGTTGAATAGGAAAAAAACTCTTCTTTTTAAATGCAAGCAGCTACAGAAATATTAGTCTGTTGATATGATGTTGACTCTTTGATTCATCAAAAACCCATATTACAGGTTCAGTTTAAAAATAGGAAATCAATGTTATTGGTAAAACTGCATTTATTACTTAGTTCTGATAGAAAAATTGAAAACTTTTGTTAGATCGCGCAGCGTAAGAAGAAGTCGCAGTGAACAGTCAGATCTCGTTTATTGGCTTCAGCTTGTGATAATCCGGCCTGCCTGCTAGCTGCAGGGAACCCTCTTTTATAGGATTCCCCTGGCTCGCAGGCAGTCACTTACGATTGGTTGGAATTCCCCGTCGCTAGTTAGCCAACCAGCGGCGGGCATGAAACTGAATGCAAATGGATCAGGCAATTACCCTTAATGGGGATCAGGATATGCGTGGGGGATTAGGCAGAACACAACAACTTTTGTAAAAATAAAAAAGAAGAAAACACAGTTATGCCTTCTGCCTTTCTTTCTATTAAACAGTTTCTATCTTAATTGTCCCATTCTATTTGACTCTTCTTAATCCTCAAATCTAGAAATCATTAATTCAGTCTTTTCTTCTTTCAATAAAAAGTCTGTGTAAGGGTTTCAATCTTTCAAAAACGTCTTTATCACTTTTCCACCAACCAAATTGGTCAGCTTTTCTGTTTTTGCAAGTTAAATTGATTGTATAATCCAGTCTTCCACAGTGATTGATGCTATAGAAGCTTTTGAAATGCAGTCTCTGTTAATGCTCTTGGAGGAATCTGTTGAAACTCTTAGGTCAGTTACCTACTTTTATAAGAATCTGAAATCAATATTACAAATTTACATTATATCATGCCTGAATGTCCCTTCCAGCTTTAACTTGGTTGCAGTAAAGAATGTGAAATTGATCTTTTAAAAATGAAATAAATTGGTGAAACAATACATTTTGGTTCATGTATATTGACATACCACAGAATATTTAGTAATGATTTGTTGCTACTGTCTTAATGCAAGAGATGCCATTCAGAAGGTGAAACATTAACTCACATGGGCTGAGCCTGTTCTATGAAATCTATAGGTTTGTTAAGTAAGAGTGATGTTTGCCTGTAAATAAGACAACATATTTTCTTTTTGGGTGAGCTTTTCTTCAGCCCTTATGTATTATTGCTACATTATTAACTTTTATGGCTGAGACTTGGCTCAAAACATTGCCAACACTAGAGTGGTCAAGAAAAGTTTTGGTTAAATGTTTTGGATTTATCGTATTCATGATAGAACTTTTCAGATTATTTATTTTTTCTTTAATTTTATTGTTATATAATATTTTGTGTGTGCGTTTCATTAATTAACTACAATAAAATACATTATTTTAAAAATTATTTAGCCTGGATATAAATATTTTTTTATATACCTTGGAACTAAATTTTCATGGTGAACAAAATACAGGGTGAGCCATCTTCTCTAAGTTCCTGCTACCATAGTTACATATTTTCAGAACCAAGTAAATATCTTCTTATTTCCCTTAGGCCTTTTAGAATTGAACTGAAAGTAATTGTCAGTTTTAGTTTTATCTCTATTACTTGCTAACTACCCTACTATTTATAGCTACAAGTTGGGTGTAAATCATTAGGTAGGCATATTTGTTTATTCTCTGTTCAACCCATATATTCTTGAACTGATAATTCAGAGAACCAGCAGAGCATTTTATACAGTCTGGATCATGGATCATGTCAAACATATACAGTTTGTCTGTTTCAAAGCAGGAGTGTTTTAAATCTCCCTGTATGCACAGAGCTAAAATGCCAGTGGGAAGATGCGGGGGAAGAGATTAATTGTTGGAAGCATAACTAAAAAAGGAAATGCATTTGTATTTGGGGGTGGGAGTTGGAGACTGTGAAATTGTCAATTATTTCTCTGGAAAATATAGAGGGTTTCAAGACAGGAATGTCAAAGGTTTAATCAGTTGATATAGCCTTCTATCTTCCCATATCCCAGAACATCATTTTTCTTTTAAATTCTCCAGCATTCTGAAAAAGATCTCTTTTAAAGAAGAAATCACAAGACTGAATTCTGCCATGTATTAAAAAAAGCACCCGAGTAACATTTATCCTCTCCTAATTTGCTAAAACAAATCCTTAATATGTTAGAGCTGTTAGATCGCGCAGTAATTGAAGACTGGAGGCATAGTGACATTCAGCTCAGTTTATTTCAGGTTTAGCTCATGAT
>JANHFT010005377.1:52782-71664 GCA_032467955.1 Pseudoxenodon macrops | reverse complement strand
GGCAATAAAGATTAGGCTAGAAACAACACCAGAATGTTTCCTTCCTGCCTTCCTTACAGGATTAGCCCTGTAAAGTGTGAAAAACAAAATAAGATTCTTCCAACAACTGGTTCCCCGAACTGCTTAGAAAGTTAACAACCGGTTCTCCCGAATAGGCGCGAACTGGCTGAATCCCACCGCTGCCTACAAAGAACTCTTAAATCCCTTTGGTGTTTTTAATAGCTTCATTGTTCTGCATTTTATGACTAACAGCTAAATGTTTGAAGAGAAAAAAAGCACCACCTCTAGGAAAGAGGAAATTTCTGTCACTGGATTTCATCCATATGATATCATCCATGCATTCTGTGCAAATCTCCACATCGTGTTCTAATCACTCATCACATGAGATACATGTGCAAAGCACTTCCAACGAACAGATAAGTACTTGGAGTTAATCCAGTTTAAAATTCATTCACAAGGGCCCCACTTCATTAAGTGACTTTAAGGAAAGAAAACATTCAGTGGTAAGAATGATTGGTAACAACATCTGGAAAACTGCAAAAATATTATGTTTCTAAGGAGCTGAGTGTTGCTGTGCTTCTGAAACCTTATGTATAGCTAGCAATTTTGTGTGATGGTGGAAGGGACTGCTGGGGAGATTTTTCTACCAAATTTTAAAGGCATTAACGTGTTCCTTGCATCCTAAAAAAAAATACATTGTGCAGTATCTGGAATTTCACAAAAAGATACCGTATTTTTCAGAGTATAAGATGCATCTTTTTACCTCCAAAAAGAGGATGAAAGTCTGGGTGCATCTTATACACCGAATCTTGAATCAACCATACCTGGGGGGGGAGGGGGAGAGTTGGTGTGATGGTGGCAATGGTAGCACCGGGTGGCAACAGGCAGCTGATTGGCTGTATTCCAGGAGACTGATCTAAACGCCAATCAGAAAGGTGAAAATCAAATGGTTCTGTGGAACTGTTTGCTATAAATTGAGCTAGTTGAGCTGTTAGTAGAGGACCAAGGACCCCTGCCACACCGGACTTGTTTCCTCATTGTCGGACCTGCTCTTGCCTGAGCCACCACCTGAGCCACCCTGCCACTGCCTGAACCCTGCCTCTGGGCTGCTTGAGGAGGAGCTGCTGCCACTGCTGCTGCTGCTGCCCAAAGCTTCCCTCCAGGCCGGCTGAGGGGGAGCCGCCACTCCTGCCAATGCCGCCGCTGCCTTAAGCCTCCATCTTTGCTGGCTGAGGAGGAGCCACCGCCATCCCTGCCACCGCTGCTGCCTTAAGCCTCCCTCCGGGCTAGCTGAGGAGCTGCTGCCCCTGCTGCCACCGCCACCACAAGAAGGCTACCATACCTCCGGGACGCCTGAAGAGGAGCCGCCACCCCCACCCCCACCGCTGCTGAAAGAAGCCTGCCTCACCTGCTCCTGAGCAGCCGCCCCATCGCAGCACCTTTTTTTTATGGTTAGGGGTGCAAGAGTCATCAAGCTTTACAGCTTTCAGACTTGTGGACTTTAAGTCCCGGAATTCCTGAGCTAACATGACTGGAGGAGGAATTCTGGGAGTTGAACTCCACAAGTCTTAAAGCTGTAAAGTTTGAAGACCCCTGGGTTAGGGGTTAGGCTTAAGGTTTAAGGCTTATTGCCTGTTAGCAAAAGGTTAGGGGTTTGGGAGGAAAAGAATCACCAATGTTCTAAAATTCTCAGCTTGCTATTGTTACCATAGTTTAGGGTGGGGGCGTAATGAGCTAATATGTGCGTTATGACTGCATGAACATGGTTTCAGCTACAGTGCTCTGTATTGTTATAAAGGACACATTATTGTTCTTTCTTGCAGAAAAATATCAAAGCCAAAAAAGGCAAGCATACAAAATCTCTTTCCAGCTGCAAGTCATGAAATATGCTGAGGAACATGGAAACAGAGCAGCGAAGAAACATTTTGGACCACCTCCAACTGAAAAAATGATAAGAGAGCAGAGGAAACAGTTGGATCAGCTGCAAAAGGTAAAGGATAAAAGCAAGCACAACTTTCGTGGGCTTCCAGCAAAGTGGCCACAGTTAGAGGACATGAGAGACTGGATCACATGTCACTGGAACAGTGGCTTTGCAGTCACCACAAAAATGGTGATGTATGAAGCCAAACACATTGCACATAAAGGCATTCAGGGTTTTGCAAAGAATGTCAAAAGACTATGAGTCTAAGATTCTGTCGTTTCATACTTTTGTGATAGACTCCAAAGAATTTTTTTTTTAAAATGGCCAGATTGGGAATATGGATGAAGTCCCTCTAACTTTTGATGTGCCATCAAATAGGACTGTTGATGTGAAAGGTGCCAAAAGCATAACAGTGAAAACCTCAGGACATGAGAAAACCCATTACACGGTTGTGTTGTCCTGCTGTGCAGATGGCACCAAATTGCCACCAATGTTAACATTCAAAAGGAAAACCTTCCCAAAAGAAGTGATTCCAAGAGGTATTGTTGTGCATGTCCATGAGAAAGGATGGATGGATGAGAATGGCATGCAAGTATGGATTGAAAAAGTGTGCTCCAAACGTCCTGGAGGGCTTCTGAAAAAAACTGGTCTATTAGTGCTCGACCAGTTTAGAGAATAT
This sequence comes from Pseudoxenodon macrops, assembly GCA_032467955.1. Taxonomy (NCBI): domain Eukaryota; kingdom Metazoa; phylum Chordata; class Lepidosauria; order Squamata; family Pseudoxenodontidae; genus Pseudoxenodon; species Pseudoxenodon macrops. Next base: position 69,064 of record JANHFT010005377.1, on the reverse strand, counting down.
ATTAGTGAAACCACAAAGAAAAGATTCAAAGAAGTGAAGACTCATCTAGCTGTAATTCCTGGGGGTCTTACCAGGCAGTTGCAACCTCTTGACGTTTCTATCAACAAACCATTCAAAGTGTACATGCGAGAAGAGTGGAACAAATGGATGGCTGGTAATCTTAAACAGTTACTACTTTTCTGTCATAGTAAAATGCTGCAAGTTAATAAAAAGCTCTCTATTCATACCAAGCCAGCTCGTATAAATTCCACACTGAAAATGTCAAGCCTGTGGGACTTGTATAATTTCCACAACCATTTTCTCAGCTAAAAATTAATACGATTGCTGAAACGCCTGTTATAGTTGTGCAAACTGCTGTGTTCTTCTACCGGTAGGAACCACCCTCCAACAAGCTATCTATTCTTGAAAGAAGACCCAAAATTAGACTTATCAGCTGCACTTTGATTTACTGGACATGTATTAAAAAGGAAGCAGGGGTGGCTTCTCTTCCCTGCATGCTGCCTGGCAGCTGATAAGAAAATACGGACAATTCCAAAAAGAGAATGGAAGATCTGGAAAGCTTTTAAACACTACATACTGAATCCTGTGGAGTCAATATTATGCTATTTGTGCTCAATTAATATTTGCAAGTGTGGTAAATTGTGATTTGTAGGCTGAAGTAAACTCTTTATCGATATGTATACATGCCCTCACTTCCAAAGCCACTAAGTGATATACTTTTTTAGAAAAACTCACAATGTACAGGATAAATATAATGTTATTCTTCCTCAGAAGTATACAGATTCAGCAGTGTTCTTTGCAGGCATATAAATATGACTACATGCATATCTCCAACTGATGCTTTGTACTACTGATCACAAAATTCTTTACTTGTATAATCTGTCTGATACATGATGCTAACTCAATAGTGAATGCAAACTGTGAGTAGGTCAGATTATGTTCAGTTCCTAAGTAGCTTATATGGCTCCTGACAATACAGAAGATTGCTCAATTACCATCTCTGAAATAATGCCAACCTTAACACAAGATTATTGAAGCATTGCAAACTAATTTATAAAAGTCATTTATCCACAAACATTTTTATTTGTCTGCCTATCCATATGGGACTTGAGGCAACTTGTGGCCTGAATTACAAAAAAAAACCCCAAATTATAAAACAATTACATAAGAAAGCTTCTTCCTAAATATTTTCTAACTTTTCTTTCCAAAAGGTTATTTAAAAGTTCCATTGAAATCAATATAGGTCCAAATAAACATAACCGCAGTTACCCTATTCAGATGGTTTATTGATCATCTGAGGACTCCTATAGCATGTTCATGCCTACCATATTTAAACTCTTTCCATTAAAAAGAACACTTTACAATTGTATCAATATGTTCTCACTACAATTTATTTGCAAAGAATTGGAGTGATAAACCTGCAATTCACTGCAATGCCTATCACTAATAGCCAGCTCCATCTTTATCTGTTATTCTCATTTAGTTGTTCCTTTAATTATTATTTTTAATGGGTTTCATTTTGACTCCTATTTGAAGAAGTCAGAAGGGATATGTAAGTCATTTATCATATAGTTAAATACAATATGTTATTACGTGCCAGTACTAGCAAACCAATAATTCGATGAATAAACATTCTGCAAGTCTTGGGAAATTGAATTGTATATCAATAGAAGTAAGTTTCACCAAACAATAAGTACCAATGATTTGCTATTTTCAGGATAGCCCTTATCAACACAAGTAAAACTTTTATATCATCTGGCAATCCATAGTTTTCAAGGATCTTGTAATGAATCTTCTGTGTCACATACTAACTTATGGAACCTACAGGATAAGAAATGTTCATCATGAACATATTAATCTGCTTTATCATGGACAAGTAAAAAATATGGTTCTATTTACTGGTCATAGCAAAGTTCTTTTCTTCATCATCTTTCTAATTAAAATCAATGTAGTGTAAAAAAAAGTATCTCAGAGATCATGAGGCACTACCAAGTTTTAAAATACATCACAGTGGCACTCCAATGGCACAGTACTGTTTTGAACAATATGAGATAATGTTCCAGTTGTAATGTGACTTTAAGTTCCATCCATTGATGTCTGATGTAATTCCAAACACATCTGGATACTACCAGATTAGGGCTAGGGTTATACTGAAAAATTCAGAGAATATTCTTTCATGGAAAAAAACTAGTAAGTTAATGGACATACAGGTTATCACATTTACTATGTTTTAGGAATGTCAAAACAGCAAAAGAAATTGTTTGAATCTAAGATTAGAACAGTGCTTTCCAAACCTTTTCCTTCATTACGCAAACTCTCTTATCAGAAAGTCTTATCAAATTTCCAGGACTGATCTAAATTTATTGCTTCAGCATTATCATAACCTTGAATGCTCGCTGAATGAATGGTCATTAACTCAAGGACTCTACCTGTATTATAAAAACAATATTACCATTGGTAATTTCATCTATTTTCTCATTGAAGGCATTTATGGTGGCTTAGCTAGCATTACAGCAAAGACATCTTTTGGCTCACCATCTACCGTACTAAAGTCAATTGTATATGTAAACGCACTTACCCATAATGTAATTCAACCTAATTTTCCAAGTTAGTACAAATGATTGGTTAGTCTGTGGTTCATCAGAATGCAATTTATTAATTTATGGATATAATGTGTCTAAAAGCACTTATTATTTCTTGACTGATCACTGACCATTAGCACAGACAATACAGAGTGTCTTTCATTAACCAAGATCATGAACAACCAAATAATATTCCTGGCACCCTTTTGCACAGCTTTAGCATTTCTAATGCCAAGAATACTTTGGCTAGCAAAGCAAGAGAAAGTCATGATACCTGGAAAGTCAATTCACAAGAAATTGGCAAATGTCTATGGAGATTCCCAGTCATTCAGGTATGTCCCAAATATTTTCAGAAGTCAACTGGACTTCCTTGTTTCACTTCTCGTCCAAGAAGCTTCTTCAGTTCTGACTGAATGGTGGAGAATGGAAGCATTTATATTTTTTGCAGTCTTCGGGTTGTTAGCCTCAACCACTCTCAGAAGCTAACGACAGACCTTCAGAGTGCTTATGACCAGATGACTGCAAAGAATACAAATCCTTCCATTCACCACCATTCATTTGTTTTCAACAAATGAAAAAGCTTCTTGGATGAGAAACGAAACGTCTTCAAGAAAAAGTCCTGTTGCCTTTTGAAAATCAATCAGAATATAGCAGGAATGGATAATGAAGGTCTTCTAGTCCAACCCCCTGCTCAAGCAGGAGACTCTATACTATTTCAGACAAGTGACTGTTCAGTCTCTTCTTAAAAACCTCCAGTGATGAAGCATTCACAACTTCTGAAGGCAAGTTGTTCCACTGGTTAATTGCCCTCACTGTTAGGAAGTTTCTCCTTAATTCCAGTTTGCTTTTCTCCTTGACTATTTTCCATCCATTGTTTCTTGTCCTGCTCTCCCCAGTGCTTTGGAAAATAAATTGATCCCATCCTCTTCCACCTCTCAAATACTGAAATATAGCTATCATGTCCCCCCTAGTCCTTCTTTTCTCTAGACTAGCCAAATCCAAATCCTGCAACCGTTCTTCATATGCTTTAGTCTCCACACTTTTAATCATCTTAGTTGCTCTTCTCTGCACTTTTTCCAAAGTCTCAACTTCTTTTTTGTAATGTCACCAAAACTGGATGCAGTATTCCAGGTGTTGCCCTTACTAAGACTTTATAAAGCAGTACAAATGCCTCACACGTTAAATACTGCTTAATGCTTCATGTATTAAGTGCCGTTTAATCAGTAGTGAGTTTATCTTTTTGGCGCTACCGGTTTGCGCGTGCACCTGCATGCTTCTGTGCATGTGCAGAAGGTTCTGCGCAGTGGTGAAATCCATTTTTTTTTTACTGCCTGTTCTGTGAGCGTGGCTTGGTGGGCGTAGTATGGCTTGGTGGGCATGGCAGGGGAAGGATATTGCAAAATCTCCATTCTCACACTACTTTGGGGCCAGCCAGAGGTGGTATTTGCTGGTTCTCTGAACTACTCAAAATTTCCGCTACCGTTTCTTCAGAACCTGTCAGAACCTGCTGGATTTCACCCCGGGTTCTGTGCATGCACAGAGCATCCCAGCGCAAGTGGGCGGAGCATCCTAACACCGGCGCTACTGGATCACCGATTAGGAGAGATCCAGTAAGAACCCACAACTGCACTTAATATATTAACATACCGCTTCCAATCACCTTTGGAACAAGAGATTGGTCAGTTCTGCACAATGAACAGTGGTAAGCCTAGTTAGCAACAGGATGAGCTCCAACAGGCGGTCAGCCTGATGAGTGGTGAGAGATGCCAGAGTCACAAAAATCTAGCAGATGCACTTTCCGGGTCTTGCTTGAAATATGCGAAGAAGCAGAACAGAGCAGAATAAAAGTTGGAAGGGACCTTGTGGGTCATCTAGTCCAACACACACCCCACACACACACACACTCAAGCAGGACACCTACACCATTTCTGACAGATGGCAACCCAGTCTCTTCTTGAAAGCTTCCAGTGATGAAGCCCCCACAATTTCTAAAGGCAAGCAGTTCCATTGGTTGCTAAGTGCCACCACCACCACCCCCTCAGTCAACGACCCAGCTTCCACCGCCTGCTCGAGAGCCTTACCTGGGCTGCTTCCTAGAGGTCCCTCAGTGTGACCAGTTGGTGCCACCGGCCGGCACGAACCTGTCACAAATGATTCCCTCGTGCTCCCCGCAGTACAAGCAGAAGTCTTGGCCGCGCTCTTGCACTTTCTTCGGCACCTGCTTGCCAGCCGCTCCGTCTCCCCTCCCTTAACCCTTCTGCCCTGGCGAAGAGAGGCGCCGTCCGCTCTTCCGCGTCGCACTCCTCCCTGTATTTTTCTGCAGGGAGCTGGCAAAAGGCGAAAAGCGCAAGTCGGGCAGAGCTACGCCACGTCCTGAGCTCTGGCGGGCGTCGCAGGTGCCATTTTGAAGCCTTCTTCCCCGCGGTAGATACGGGCAGTCGGATACCAGACAAGGCCCAGCGGACCGGCGTTTGCCCTCGTCCTCTTGGAAGAGAAGCAAGGCTGCTGCATTGGCTATAGGCGTGCAATTGACGGGGGAGGGTGTTGTGATTTCAGGGATGGTTTGTTATTGTTTTTCCTTCAAACTTTTGAGGTTGCGGTCCGTGCTAAATGGCCCTCGGTTTGCTCGTGATTGTTTCCCATTACAAGCATTGATAGTGTTTTGTTTTGTTTTTAAACGGTCTTCATTCCCAGTTATTGAGCGCGCGCACGCGCGTGTCAATCATTTGAAAAGGGAGCGCTTAACGTCCGCCAACTCGAGGCGGTTCAAAGGGATTTTTTTTCCCCATACGGGATTCATTAAGACCGCTTTTTAAAAAACAACGGGGGGAAAAATGAAAGAGCTTCCCGTTTGTGGTGAGAGAAATGAAATATGCTCGCACTTCTTTCCAGTGCCTTATTTAAAAGCCAGGCTTGTTCAAATTATTCGTTGGAAGAGTAACTGGCAATAATCAGCTGAAGTTCTTTGAAGTCAATACCGACGTTTTCTTTTTTTTCTCGGCATCGTACAAAGGAGTTTTGGTGTTTTTTTTAAAGACGTTAACTGCTTCTTGACTACAGCATATGTTGAAAATCAGGGTTTGTCATTTTTGGAATGCAGACTTCCTGTAAATCTGAAGTTGCAGAACTTTTCTAACTAAAGATGCCCAAAATCTTTTTTTTTTTTTAAACTTGGTTGGAACAGATGGCAATTGGAGGAGAACAAAGAGAATATAGGCTTAACAATGGCCTATCAATTCAGGCAGACTTCACTATTCCTTTCCTGCCTCTTGCACTGGCTTCCACTCCCTCTTGTGAAATGCAGTATATACTCTAGAAAAGGAGGCCAGGAGGCAAACAATGATATGAGGAGATTCCAACCTTAACAACTTTTCAGACTAGTGTACCTCCCAGAATTTTGGGAGTTGAAGTCCATAAGTCTTAAAAGTTGCCAAGATTGGACACCCCTGCGGTAGCCCATTGCTTGTTTATTTAGCAGATTTGCGTGGCCACCCATCTAAGAGCTCACAACAGTAAACTTATACAACCATAAAACCTGAAGCCTCAGTAATCCACGGGCTCCCATCACTCTAGCTCAGGGCCTGGATAAAGGACTGGGCTTGATAGCTTTTCAAAAACCTAAAATGATTTCATGGAACCTAGCTAGAGTATGCCTGCCCTACTGGATCTGATGAGATGGGCAGATACCCTCAGGGACAGGTGATCCTGCAAATAACCTGCTCTGGTACTACGTTGGGCTTTCAAGTTGATAATCAGCACCTTGAACTGCATCTCTGCTCCACCTAGTTTCTCTTTCCCAATTTCTCTGTAAGTGAAAAGGTCTTCAAATTAGAAATGGAGCTAAATTAGTTAGAACCACACAGGCAGACCCTTTCTTCTAAATGTAGGTATCTATCTACAAAGATATGGTCAGGGAGGATATGCCTATCATGATGTCATGATCCCAATATTGTAACTTATCTATTTGTATCAGACATCAGGACAGGAGTATGTAAGGGCAGGATTTGCATTAGGATACTGCAAGGCATGTGTAATTATTTGAAACCAATCAATAAAAAAAATCAGAATACCAAATACAAACAGAGGATATGGCCTCGTAGACGACCTTCACTCTGTCAAGGACCTAGCAGTACTTATTTCAAAAGATCTAAGCCCTAGAGCTAACTGTAACAGCATTGCCAAAAAGGCATTAAGAATTGTTAACCTACTTTTGCCAAGCTTCTTCTCCAGTAACATTGTACTGCAAACCAGGGCATATAAAACCTTTGCCAAACCAATTGTCAAATACAGCTCGTCTGCCTGGAATCCACTCTCTATATCGGATATTAATACAATTGAACGCATCCAGAGGCATTTCACGAGAAGAGTACTCCAGTCCTCTGCTCACAACAGAATACCTTATATCACTAGGCTTGAAATTTTGGGTTAGGGTTAGTACACAAAATTGTCTGCTACAACATCCTACCTGTCAATGACTACTTCAGCTTCAATCTCAATAATACACAGGCAAACAATAGATATAAACTCATAGTAAACCACTCCAAACTCAATTACAGAAAATACGACTTCAGCAACAGAGTGATCAATGCCAGGAATGTACTACATCCTCAAACCCCCCTAATTTTAACCTTAAACTGTCTATCGTGGACCTCACCCCATTCCTAAGAGGTCTGTATGGGGCGTACATAAGCGCACCAGTGTGCCTACCGTCCATGTCCTCCTGTTCCCATTTATTCGTATTCATTTCTTATGCCTATACTTATACCTGTTTATATGTTATGTTTATATGTTATGTTTATACTTATGCTTATTTTCTCATACATGCTTGACAAAATAAATCAATAAAAAATAAATAAATTTCCCTGCAAGCTCCTATGTTTTCTGAAGGTTCCCTAGTAAAAATATAACATACTCAGCCATCAATCAAGTGAACCTCCTAACACAACCTGTCTGCTGAATTCATAGTCATTCTACCAATGACCTTTTCCTTCACCACACCCTAGGAAAACAAAAAGGAATGTGCTTTAGGTTTTTCTTTCCAAAGCTCACACATACAGATCCTTAACAAACTTTAAGCCAGTCCTGAAAGACAATAACTTTGTAACTGTGCAACGCTGCAGTCTAGTTTGTAGAGATGGTTTTAATGAGAAAGTTAATTGCAAAGTCAATTAAGCCAAATCTCTAAATCAATCTTGATCAACCTTTTTACCATGTATCCCTTACTGCATGAGAAACTAGGGAGGGTCTCTTCTGAGACTCTTGCCCCTCCTACTATCAGCTGTGGGCTATGCTATCTGTTGTCTGACCATTCCCTTGACACCGGAATTTTGTCCATTTTCCCAAGTTATTCCTCCATACCATTACATTACCCAACTACATAACACCATCAGTGTGCATAAGTGTGGGGTTTGCTCCTTGGTTATATCTAGTGGTATGCTCTGCCAGTTTTTGCAGGGGTGTGGTCACTATGTTTACAAACCATTAAAAAGAAACAATAAAAAGCTAAGAAGGAAATAAATAGAGCAGAACTTGGCATGAAAGCCAGCTGGGTTACTTTGGGCCAGCCACTCTCTCTCTCAGCACAACCCACCTCACAAATTTGTTGTGGGAAATTAGGAGGAAAAAGTAGTATTAGGTATGTTTGCCACCTTGAGTTACTTCTAAAATAAATAAAACATTTGCAAGCAAACATTATCAGAGAGCACCAAGAACCCATAGCTCAACCCTGAGCTGATTCCCTTCTATTGGAAAAAAAAATTCACCCATGCAAATTTACTGGCAAAGGTGCCAGTAACATTCTGGAATTCAGGGGTGCACAGGAAGAACTTAATGAGTCTGCAACTCATTAAAGTAATCTTTTGTCCAAATTTTGTGGCTTGCAATCCTGGAAAAATATTCTTCTCCTTTAATAAATCACAGATAGGTACGGTCTTTGAATTCTCGTGTGTTCCAAAACACTTCTGAATGAAATCCAAAGCTTTGCACAGCCTTAACATTCATGGCATGCCCGAGTTAAAGTTAAATTCTACTACTGTATTGGCATCAACAAAGCCAGCAGGAAGCCCAAAATAAGTATTAGGATGGCTATTTGGTTGCCAGGAAACTCTACACTAAGAGACTCCTTTAGAAGGGGAAAAACTAGCTGTAAAAAAACAACTCGGAAGAGGAGTTGACAGTGAGGTTGTTGTTTTTATCTCTCTTCCCTGCTCCATTTGATAAAAGCTTAATAAATAAAGTCTAACACAGACTGTTCATACTGCTAGTAAACTGTAAAAATACAAGTGTAAAATGCATGGATTTTCACTATATCCTTGTTCATTTAGCTTCCTTCATTGACACTTTCCATTCTGTACCCTCACACCTCAAATATCATGGGCATGATTCTTGAGAAAATGTTTATAAAATCATTCATCTCCTGGGTTTTAGCACTGGTCTCTGCAATTCCCAAGGAGTCCTCTGCTCAAAAACTTAAAAGACAGATGTTTTTGTGGTGCCTAAATGAAAAAAATGTGTTGTCTGTATATTTTGAAGAGAAAAACAGATTTCCTGGGATATGGTTGCCAGATGAAAATTCTAAAAAAAGCAGAAGCAAGAAGCAAAAACAACTGCAGCTTCATGAAGCAACAATGTTCTCAAAAGCAGGAAGACTACTATATTTTCCTAGTGCCATGACACTCTAAAATAGAATAGTTTCAAAAAAGGTACATTTGCAAATATTTATGAGAAATGAACAGTATCTGATTCTTGACTGAAGCTACCAATGTGTTTGAATTTGGTTTTCTGTTTCAAAACCAAACAGTTTCTTTGATACAAACCAGCTAATAGTTTTGCAGATTTACTTTTTTAAAATAAGAAGACTGATTTCACTTTCATATCGTTCAGGAAACATATGAGGGAGATAGAACAATATTATGACTGCTAATATCTGAATTCTGTCCATCTTGCCCACTATCTCATGTTCAACTAAATAGGTTGTACATATATGTCTCTGTGTGTATACATACTAGATACGCTTCAGGGAATCTGGTATGATAAGGAGTCCTACCTTCAGTCTTTATGTACTGTTTCTAAACTTTCATTTGTCTTATAGGAGTAATCTACTCTAAATGTTATCTTAGTAAGCATTTTCTGTTCCAAGTGACTTACTCTTAAATATAAATAAAATAGTATATTATCTTATTTTGAATCAGTTATTAAGTGTTGAGATCAATTTCTTGACAATATCTTATTTCCTCTATATAGGAGATTTTAATAATAAGCAGGCTTTTGGTCTCTCTGGAAAAATAGAAAAGGGGAGATATTGAAGGAATATATAGCTGTTATTGTTCTCTTTTGCATACAAATAATCCAAAATCTCTTTCTGGATGCAACCTGACTGTTTTTTCTCCTGGCATCTCATCCTCCCAGAAAAATATATCCCTATCTCAAACATGTTTATTCCTCAGATTTATATCTTGTCTTGCCTTTCATTCAGGAACTTACATAACTCCCTATTTTCCCTCAGAACAACCACTCTGTAAGAAAGAGCGACTGGACCAATGATAGCCAGTGAATTGACATGGCTGAGAGTAGACTATAACCTGGTTACTAGTCCAAGATCTTAACTACTAGGCCATTCATCCATTCAATTGATTACCATCATTTCTACTGAGACTATCAACGGTTGGAGATTACTGATTTTACAAGCCTGGGGGAAATTGGGACTCTGAATTTCCTCTATACTTGGGGGGGATCATTCGAACATGTGCATGCACCCTGAGTCATAGACTAGTTTTGAAAAAAAATCCTAGGTACAGGTAGTCTTCAATTTACAATCACAATTGCTAAACAAGGTGGTTGTTAAATGAATTGCAAAATCCAATTTTGTGAATTTTTTTGCCATAATAATTAAGCAAATCACTGCAGTTGTTAAGTGAATCATGGGGTCATTAAGCAAATCCACCTCATTGATTCTGCTTTTTGGAAGCTCTCTGGGAAGATCACAAATGGCACTCACATAATCCTAGAACACTGCAACCATTGAAAACATGCTAGTTGCCAAGTGCCTGCATTTTGATCATGTGACCATGGGAATGCTCCAGTGGTCCTAAGTGCAATGGTTGGTTGTAAGTCACTTTTTTCAGTGCCATTGTAACTTTGAATGGTCACTAAACAGATGGTTGTAAATTGAGGATTACTTGTATAAGCCTATCTGAAATCCTGTCGAACATTTCTTGGCTAAATGTTGTCTCAACCAAGTGTGCCTTGGTTCAAATCAGACCCATCTGTTCGAGCTAAAAGTCCTCATATTTTTAGCTCAAACAGATGGGTATCTGGTTCTCCAAAATAAATCGCATCCTTCAATTATTATGTATATTTTGTTTACTTTGGAAAAAGGTGAAATAAGCTCCAGGTTTCATTTTAGCATAACAGCCTGATGTCTGAAAGTCTCTTTCACTTAATGTACTATAGAAAAATACAAATTTATAATTTACAAATCACAATGAGTGGATCTTTTACACAAAGACCTATTCTCCCACTTCCTCAGAGCAATGATTTTACCCATAGCATCCCTGAGCCATTATCCTGCTTTTGTGAAATTAATTTAGTTTCTTCTACAGAAAATATTTAGTAGGTTAAGTGAACTATTCCTTTAAAGTAAAGCCTGCTACAATTTCATGGAATGAATCATGTTAGATCGCGCGGAAAGAAGGAATGAGACGCAGGAACAGTCAGCTACCTTTATTGGTTCCGTGTAGGAGGCAAATACGAACTGCCGGCAGGCTGCAGGGAAGCCGCTTATAAGGGCTTCCTGATAGCCTGCCAACCATTGACAGTGATTTAATTTTCCCGCCGCTAATTCAGCCAATCAGTGGCGGGTATGCTAATTTACTTCGTAAGTGAGGACGTGACACCCCTCCCCTCTTAGTTCATGGAACGTCCAATCTGCAGCCGACGTGGATCACATAGTCCTATAAATACGCCTGCTGATGTATGGTTCTACTGGGACTGCGTAGTTCAGTCTGTGGCGCAGTGTTGGATGGAATAGTCGCATACCTTGCTTCTCCGGCCTCCGCCAATGGAAATATCTGGAACCGGCTATTAGGCGTGGTGGCTGAAGACTCTCCCGGTTCGCGCTCCGGACCCTGACGGCGCCGCTGGATCCTGGTGTCCCACGGTAGACTCTCGTGATCCTCTCTCGGAGTTGAGATGTTTTCTCTGGTTAGGGCCCAGTTGTTGTCGTCACGGTCATTTCGCACCTCAGGTTGATGGAGCTCGGCTCTGGAGCTGGTCTATGTGGCGGCGCCATATGCGGTCGTCATCGAGCTTCACCTGATAAGACGTGGGTCCCCCGCATAGTTCAGGATGTAGACCGAGTCCCCCTCGGCTAGCGCTCTGGTCACTCTGCTCGACTCCAGGGGCGTCTCCAAGTGGTAATTTGGGTTCAAACGGTCTAGCTGGGACCTCAGCTTTCGGCTCATCAACATCTCCGCTGGGCTACAGTTGGTGGCTGCGCAGGGCATGATTGTTGGGCCAGGAGGAACTGGTGAATGCATTCTTGCCAGTCTCCTGGGCCCATTTTGGTGAGTGCCTCCTTGGTCATTCTCACCGTTCAGCCCAGCCTTTGCTCGCCAGACTGAGACCAGCACATGGCGGATGCCCAGGTCAGCCAGGAACAGCTCCATGTGCCTGGCTGTCAGTTGCGGCCCGTTGTCGGACACCAGGACATCTGGTAAGTCATGGGTCGTGAACAATCTCCATAGTGCCCTGATGGTGGCCTCTGTAGTAGTGGAGTGCATGGCCACGACCTCTAGCCACTTCGAGTAGGCATCCACTATAATCAGGAAGTTTTGTCCCCTCATGGGTCCCGCAAAGTCTATGTGGAGCCTTGACCACGGAGCCTTGGGTATCTCCCATTCGAGGGATTTTGATCAGGGTGGAGCCAGCCGAGTTTCCTGGCATGGCTCACACGTTGATACCCACTCGGTAATGTCCCGATCCAGTTGGGGCCACCACAAGTAACTTCTGGCCAGGGCTTTCATCCTGACTATTCCCAGATGCCTGGCGTGGAGGGTTTCCATCACTCTTCTGCGTAACAATTGTGGGATGATGACCCGCTCCCCCCATAGCATGCAGCCCTTGACTACGGACAGATCAGTTCTTTTATTTTCAAACGCTTAGAAATCCTCCCCTTCTGTCTCCTGTGGCCACCCCCTTAACACCCAGTTCATAACTTTCACTAGCAGCTTGTCTTCAGCCGCATGTTCCGTGATTTCTCGTGATGTGATGGGACTGGTCCATTCTATGCCAACCAGCAGGATATCGGGCACAGGAGCGGGGTCAATTACTTTTCCCAGTGCTGGCCAATGGCTGAGGGCGTCTGCATGTCCTATGCTATATTTAGTAGGCCTGTGAATGAGGTCATAGTTGTAGCCCGCTAGGAAGATAGACTACCGGGTTAGGCGTGGGGACATGAATTGGGGTGTTTGCTTATTCCCTGCTAACAACCCTAGCAGTGGTTTATGGTCAGTCACCAGCCGGAATCTGCGCCCATATAGGTATTCATAGAAATGCTTGATACTGGCCACAGCCACAAGCGCTTCCTTATCCAACTGGCTGTAGTTCCATTCTGTTGGCGACAGTGTTTTTTAATAATTTGCGACTGGAGCTTCTGTGCCGTTGGGTAGTTGGTAGCTTAAGACGGCTCCTACCCCGTATGGTGATGCATCACACATTAGCTGTAGGGGGAGGGTCTCTCTGTACTGCATAAGGACGCTGTTTGATGCAAGGAGGTCCTTCACGGCAGCGAACGCATGGGCTTCCCTCTGTCCCCAAGTCCACGTGGTCATCTTTCCCAGCAGTCGGTGAAGTGGTTTAGCAATGGTCACCTTCTGCTTGAGGAAAATAACTTAGAAGTTGAGCAAGTCCAAGAATGCTTGCAATTCTGTTTTATTTGTCGGTGTGGGGGCCTCTTTGATGGCTTTGACTTTCTCATCGGTCGGATGGATGCCTGTCCCGTTGATGAGAAACCCCAGGAATTCAACTTTGGGTACCCCCAGCTGTCCCTGCCTGTCTGGGCCCCTTTGTTGTCTGGGCTGGTATGAGTTGGGCTGGTGGGGGCTTGGGAGGGTGGCTTGGCATGCTTCTGCGATGTGCCCACGTTTCTGGCATCTGTGGCAGATGGCATCCTTAAAGTTGCAGAATGCCTGGGTATGGCTCCCTAGGCATCCCGAACAATGAGTCTGCCTATTAACATAGACTCTGGGGCTTACCCGTTGGCTGGGGTGTACTCTGTGGACCCCCTCATCCTCCTCGTCCTCTTCATCGGATTCAGGAACCTCCGTTGTCCAATCTGGTTCCCGATGGGTGCGGTGGACGGAAGATGATTTGCGGATGTCTGCGGCAGAATTGTCCGATGCTTCGGCGGCTCGAGCTTCATCCATGACATCCTTGAATGTTGCTCCTCACCAGATCAATAGCTTGTTTTGTAAATTGAAGTCTCGCATTCCCAGAATTATGTGGTCCTTCATCCTTTCCTCCGTGTTAATAAACTCGCATCTGGTGGCAATCTCCCGGAGGTGGGCAACAAAATCTTTTATGGTGTCTCTCTCGCTGGCGCCGATAGTAGAACTCATTTCTGCTTAACATCGGGGTCTCAGTCAGTGCATAGTGGTCACTCAGGCTGTTTTGCAGGGTGATCCATGAGATAGTTTCGATGTCTGCGGGTGCCACCAGAGTCTTGGCCATCTTGTAAATTTTCGGCCCACAGCGTGTTAGAAAGAGAGCCCTCTTCCTGTTGTCTGGGAAAGCCTGGAAGTTATTTGCTTCCATAAACATACAGAAGCGTCCCATATAAGTGTGCCATTCTTCGGTGGCTGGATTGAAAATCGATGGGGCTGGTGAAGTGTTGGCTGCCATCCTCTGGGTTGGCCGGAGCAGTTGGATACTTCTAAGATGGCCACGGATGTCACGAGGTGCCTTTGTTCTGTTGTCCTTCTACTGGAAACCCACCTTCGTTGCCAGTGTTAGATCGCGCAGAAAGAAGGAACGAGATGCAGGAACAGTCAGCTACCTTTATTGGTTCCGTGTAGAAAGCAAATATGAACTCCTGGCAGGCTGCAGGGAAGCCACTTATAAGGGCTTGCCGATAGCCTGCCGAACACTGACAATGATTTAATTTTCCCACCGCTAGTTCAGCCAATCAGCTATGGGTATGCTAATTTACTCCGTATGTGAGGAAGTAACAAATCACAAAACCATTTTCATTCCCTGCCACTGGAATACATTAAAAAAAAGAGCAACGGGGCTCTGGATTTTAATGTAGAGGCTGTAATGCAGGTAACTTTCATCTGATTTGCACAGTAAGTTTTTGTAACTAATTTCTTTTTGGTGAAAATAACAACAACAAAATCAAACCTGATTTCTTGCTGTTTCAATATTAATTGACAGCTTATATTATTAGAATTTATGGCAACAAAATGTATTGTTCCTAAAAAACATCCATTTAAAAATGTTCAATAGAATAGAATAGAATAGAATAGAATAGAATAGTTGGAAGGGACCTTGGAGGTCTTCTAGTCCAACCTCCTGCCTAGGCAGGAAACCCTACACCACGTCAGATAAATGGTTATCTAACATCTTCTTAAAAACTTCCATTGTTGGAGCAACTTCTTGAGGCAAGTTGTTCCACTGATTAATTGTTCTAGCTATCAGGAAATTTCTCCTTAGTTCTAAGTTGCTTCTCTCCTTGGTTAGTTTCCACCCATTGCTTCTTGTCCTAACCTCAGGTGCTTTGGAGAATAGCTTGACTCCCTCTTCTTTGTGGCAACTCCTGAGATATTGGAACACTGTTATCATGTCTCCCCTAGTCCTTCTTTTCATTAAGGACTAGGGGAGATATGATAGCAGTGTATCCAATATGATGGCATAGGCTTTCCTGCTTAAGTCCTCCAAGGTCCCTTCCAACTCTGTTATTCTGTATAAGAGGACAATCTAATATTCATTGTAGCAAAAAAAAAATGTGTGCAAGTGTAGCTTGCAGTACCATGGACAGATCACTGGGCACCAGGAAGGTGATCTGTGACATCTTGAGTACAAATGATTCCTTTTCTCTTTTCAGGCATAGGGCTATCTTTCTTAGCTTCTATAGAAGATGAAAGTCCCAATTAAAGAATGTATCATTGATAAACCATAAGCTATTAGACTTTGGTTCAAGCTTAAGACCTGAATCAATTTTTCCTCTAGCATTACTAAATCAAAGGATACAACTAACTGATTCTCATTTAGACTGGAGCTGGGTATTCCTAGCAAAGACCATGCAAATGTTAACATAAGGTGCATTCCCTTTTAGAATTACATAGTTTATACCTCGGAGGACAAATGATGCTATATTGTAAAAGGTGTTGTTTAACAGCACTGGGCAAAAAGAAGACAAGGAGAAGGAATAGCAAACTTAGCTGTTGAGCATAAGGATGCATCCATAATTTGGGTTTAACTACTTTACATTCTCCACTGAATCTTCCTTCCATTTAGCTTCTATTTTAAAACAGTGAAAACTGATTAAGAAACTCCAGTAACATTTTCCTAATTAGTATATGGTAATAGTGCATGCTATATGTTCAATGTATGTGCATTTTAATTTCTACTTCATTTTGTTAATTGGTGTTGTGGCACCAAAAGGACTCAGGTCAATTAGTTGCAAGAATACTGTAGGGACATTA
>JANHFT010005377.1:7433-32660 GCA_032467955.1 Pseudoxenodon macrops | reverse complement strand
TCAGAGCAAAAACGGACTCCCCCCTCCCACCCCTCGTGTTTTTGGCTCGGCAGCGCAGTGTGAGCGAGTGGCGACGGGAGGGACACCGGTTCAGGGGTGTGGCCAGCCAGCCAGCTTACCGGTACGGGCGAACCAGGCCACATGTCCGGTAACGGTTCTACCGGACCGGACCGGGAGCATTTCACCCCTGCCCCTATCTAATAAAATAAAATTTAGTGAAGAGAAAAGTAAGATTCTATACTTAGGCAAAAAATCCACCAAATATACACGTACAGATTAGGTGAAACCTTGCTCAATAGGAGTAACTGCGAGAAGGATCTTGGAGCCCTAGTGGACAATCACTTAAATATGAGCCAGCAGCTTGGTGCAGCCACCAAAAAAGCCAATGCAGTCTTAAGCTGCATTAACAGAGGGATAGAATTAGGATCATGTGAGGTGTTAGCACCACTTTGTAATGCCTTGGTAAGACCACATTTGGAATATTGCATTCAGTTTTGCTCACTGTGATATAAAAGATGTTGAGATTCTAGAAAGGGTGTAGAGAAGAGCAACAAAGATGATTAGGAGACTGGAGGCTAAAACATATGAAGAATGGTTGCAGGAATTGGGTATGTATTGTTTAATGAAAAGAATGACTGGGATGACATGGTAGTGGTGTTCCAATATCTAAGAGGCTGTGACACAGAAGAGGAGAGTGCCTGAAGGCAGAACAAAGTACCTGAAGAACAAACCAAAGTACCTGAAGGCAGAACAAGAAACAATGGATGAAAACTAATCAAGGAGCGAACCAACCTAAAAATAGAGAGAAATTTCTTGACAGTGGGAACAATTAATCACAGAAACAGCTTGCCTTCAGAAGTTGTGGGTGCTCCAACACTGGAGGTTTTTAAGAAGAGATTGGACAACCATTTGCCTGAAATGGTATAGAGTTTCCTGCTTGAGCAGGGAGTTGGACTAAAAGACCTCCAAAATCCCTTCCAACTCTGTTATTCTGTTAAAATGGGGGGGGATCCCGTCCTGTTCAGGATGTCAGTGATTCTTAAATTCTAATTAATTACTTGTCTTATGGAGCATCTGCCTTCAGACGAGACCATTCTGAGCTGATTTGTACAAGATGAGATTTGGTGACTTATTTTATCACAAACATAAATTATATATAAAATATTTAGTAACGCATGTGGAAACCAGAAAATAACATGCTGCATTTTTCCCAAGCTGAACTGGCTTTTCCTTGCTAGTAGTTTTGATTGATTTCAAGAAGAGTAATTGTTTTTTATGAGGCTGCAGATGATTACTACCCCTTCCCCTTTGTACATTCTGAAAATAAAAGCCAATGATACAGTAGTTCATAAAAACACATATACAACTATGGCCTGGGTCTCTGAATGACAGCCATATTTGTCATATCCCTGATGCCTTGTGGCTGACAGCAGAGACTGCTCTTTCATTTCTCAGTCACTATTACTAGTGAAGAACAGAATGAAATCTTACATTGTACAAAACTCTTATATCTGACAATGAGTGGGAAGATTTATTTTATAACGCATTACAAGGTGTATGCCAGCAAAATAATATTTCTGCTGCTTTTTCAAAGCTAATCACTGTATGGTAACTAGAATCAGAAGTGGGTTCCTGCCGTTTTGGACTGGTTTGCTAGAACTGATAGCGGGAATTTCCACCCGCTCGCCAAACTGGCAGCGATGGCTGGCTAGACACGCCCCCGAACCGATCCTCCGGCTGAAAATCGCCCCAAAAACAACCCTTTGTGCATGTGCAAAGCCTTCTGCGCATGGACAGAGGGTTTTCACCCGGACGTGATGAGTGCACAAGCACGCATGTGCACTTCCAGCACAACTCCAAACCGGTGGAGAAGATAAGTAGAACCCATCCTTGACTAGAATCACTACCAGCCATATTAACTATTTACTACTCTATATTTTAGATAAATATATAAAATGAAATATATTTAAATCAATATTTATTAAATAAGTTGTTTACAAAATGAAAAGATAAACACAAAAATATAGATAAAAAAATATAGGAAAGGAAAGAAAAATGTTGAAAATAATAGAAAGCAAGGAAAGATACTTAAAGAATGACTTGCAAACCTCCTTATAGCAGATATAGACATACTTAGTAGTTCTGCTCTTCAAAATTGCATGATATAACTCCTTTCTCGCCATTTTTAATCAATAAATTCAAAAATCATCCGTTCATTTTTATCAGTTTTCACCAAAAAGTCCACAAAAGGTTTCCAGTCTTCCATAAAAGTCATTGCTGTTCCTTCCCTAATTAAACAAAACCATTTAACCATTTCTACAAGTTTTACCATCTTCACAATCTACTCTTCTCTTGTGTTTCCCACTCCATTCTGTTGATCCCTATATGCCCAACATTACTATCAGGACAGGACATTGGGACTACAGTGGGAGAGGCCACCCAGCACAGTGAACCACCTAGCATGAACCCCTTCTCACAGTCCTGTATGTCAGACAAAGGGAGGCAGATTTGTAACAAATGATCATCTATACTTCAAAATGTTACCTGCTTAACTTAATTAAGCCAGATGGTATGTGTGCATGCAGCTGCTTTTAAATGAAAAAAAGTTGCCCAGCTGTATTCTCTATTTTTTTAATGTTATTGCTGCTGACAAAAATGAGATGCAACATTGCACAAGCCTGGAGGCGACGTTGTATAGTTTGTAGTATAGGCTGTAAGGAGAATGAGGATTTTTCCCCCTCTTAAAACCCCCTTGATTTAGTGCAAATATTAGTGGAAATTCTAAAGAAGTTATTCCCACAGGGAATTCTGACCCTTTCTATTAGAAGTGCAACTATCTCAACTACCTCCAAGTCTAAGGCAATCTTTGAAGACATCTGAACCCTTGGCACATGAACCTGTATGCACTTCTCAGATGAAGACTTCTTTGGTAGGATAGTGCTGCAGAAAATAGTTTTATTATTCTATCTATCTATCTATCTATCTATCTATCTATCTATCTATCTATCTATCTATCTATCTATCTATCTAATTTATATAGCCACCAATCTCACAGAATGTGACTTAGGATCAGAGGTGAGTTCCTATCGGTTCTATCCGGTCCCGTCAGTGTCTCTGTGAACACCGCCATCCTGGATAGTTTTCTATTGCTGCGTAGCACACGCAGCGCAACCCAGAGCGAACCGGCAGCAAAAATATCTGGAACCCACCCTTGCTTAGGGTGGTGTAAAACAATCCAGTAAATGATGAATATAAAATAATCATTTCCTAAAACCATCATATAATAATTACTTATAAACCAAAAATATAAAAGCAAAACTAAATGAGAAAATAATGGATTTTAGATGTTAATAATAATGGAGTCACCTTACAAGTTTATCTCCAAACCTGCTGGCATAACTAGGGCTTAAGGATCTTTCAAAAGCTCAGCAGTGATGAGG
Source organism: Pseudoxenodon macrops (assembly GCA_032467955.1). Taxonomy (NCBI): domain Eukaryota; kingdom Metazoa; phylum Chordata; class Lepidosauria; order Squamata; family Pseudoxenodontidae; genus Pseudoxenodon; species Pseudoxenodon macrops. The sequence goes on along the minus strand of JANHFT010005377.1, from coordinate 29,220 downwards.
CTGATTTCATCTTGGGAAGAAGATTCTACAGTGCAGTTGCCACAGCAGACAAAATCCACTGCCTAGGACGCACCAAATGTCTATCTCTCTAAATGATGGAGAATGTAACATGGCCATTCTATTGGATCTGGTAGGATGGGCAATTGAAATCAGGAAGAGGCAGTCCCTCATATAACCCAGTAATGCACCATGTTGGACTTTAAAAGTCAACACCAAGACCTTGAATTGGACCTGGAAACAAACTGGTAACCAATGCAGCAGAGCTGTAACATGCAGAGATGTGTAACAGAAACACACATAACTGCTTGCAATGCTGGATTTTGTATCAGCTGAAGTTTCCTGATTTTCAAGGGAAACCCCATGTAGAGTTCATTGCAATAGACCAACCTGAAGGTGACCAGAGCATGAGTGACTGTGAGTAGGCCTCTTAATCCAGGAATGGACACAATTGGTACACAAAACAAAATTGTGCACAAGGTCTAGCCAAGACTACCATCTGCTTCTCAAGCAGGAGTTGTGAGTCTAGGAAGAACCCCAGATTGCACAGAAATTGCAATCCTATCCTTCATCAGAGAGACCATAGAACCAGAGGACCCAAAACCCAAACATTTGCCAGGATTCAGTTGAAGCCTAGTGTGATACTCACGGCCATCAGGCAGCAGCTACTAGCAAAGATTAGAAACCCTCTGAATGTAAGATTACACTTCCCAGAATGCTGTTATATATTTCCCTGTAGAATACCCTGACTCAAGTTAGTGCACTGGATATACTGTGAGGGTTCTTTTTCTACAGTGAGAAAGCAAATTCTGCATGGGCCCCTCCCTTCCTTCTGCTTGCTCCAGAGCCAGGATAAAAGACTCTGACATACCATTCTATAGGACAGTATAGCACCTCTCCTAATTTTGGAAAAATAAATGCATGCAGATGGAAGCACACTGAAGGCCAGGAGGAAGGGAGGATGGAAGGATCCAGATATTCATTCATTCATTCATTCATCCATCCATCCATCCATCTCACTGCAAGATATAGGTGAAAATATGTGCAGTTGGACATAATTCTGAGATTCTTGTACTAAAACCCTAAAGTCCTTGAGCATTGATATCAGTTGTTCTTTATTACTGTAACTTGCTGCTTTCTTGCTATTTAGCTAATTCCAACCTGTCGAATTTTGTTTATAATTAGCAAATAAATAATATGCAAATTTAGCCACTTAGATTTGTGGAATAAGGCTCTGACTATTTTCTCAAGATTGAAAACAAAATTATATAAAGCTCTGACTGTCAACTATTCTTTTGCAGACATGGTAAAAGTAGTACTGGAATTGCAGTGGAATTCTCATTAAACTTGGCTTAACCCAGTTGTTGTTTTTCTCCCATTTTGAAGCCATCCCTCTTCCTTGTATCACCCACCTAAAGGCATTGAACAGAGACAGAGAGAATAATATGATTTTATTACTCATAAAAACAACAACAGAACAGACACACTTGTTTTTCATGCCAGGGATAAATTTTGCATTTATAAGCAGAGCAAGGACACTCACCTATGTCAGAGACTTTTAAGATTTGTGGGGGGGAGGATTGGCCATTTTTATATCATTTCAGTCCCCAATTTTAGCATCTCTTGAATGTCATTATCAGTGCAGGAGATGTAAATCTACTACTAATCTCAATTATCTGTTCCCCCTTGCACTCTATTACTAAATTAATTATCTGCTGAGGCTCATTACATTCCTTTTATAAGCTATCACTTCTAGCAACATGTGTAGTGTTACTGAAGAGTGAGAGACTCTAGTTTCATGCAACTAATCAGTCTTCTCTCCCTAGATTCTCTTAAGTTGAAAGAGATTATTCAGTTGCTCCATGTTGAATGAGAATCTCCTTCCACTGGGTTTTTAAGATAAAGAATTCCTTGTATGGCAAAAGAAAAGGAATGTAGGGAAATTAACTTCTTTTCACCTCTTCTACATCCCTTCTCTTTTCCTTACTGGGGCAGATTTCTAAGAGTTATTTTGTTTAATCATTTAATTTAGTTTGGTAACATTTTAATTAAATTTTTAAAATTGAAGGCTCCATAGTCTCTGAATGGCTTAACATTTTAAAAGTGAGCAACAATAAGAGCATAAAACCATAAATATTTAGAAAAAACAATCTGATTTTTAAAACCCCATAAGGATTCAACCACAACCTGGTGTGTTGCTGCCGGTTCGTATCAGTTTGGCAAAACCGGTGGTGGGAATTTGCCCCCGCTTGCCGAACCAACAGCAACGGCCAATCAGTCATGCCCCTGAAATGGTCCTCCACCTAAAAATTGGTGCTCTAGCTTCAAATCGGCGTAAAAACAACCCTCTGCACATGCACAAAGTCTTCTGCGCATGCACAGAGGGTTTTAACCTAGAAAACGTGCACTTCTGATGCGACCCGAACCGGTAGGGAAGGTAAGAGGAACCCACCCCTGCCACAACCTTACCCATGGCTTGGAAGTTGCTGCCCCAAGGCTTAGGAACCAGATTTGCAGAGATTTTCTAAACATCATCAAGGTGAGAGCCATACAAATATCTGGGGAGATGCTATTCCTGAAGCTAGGGGTTGCATCTGAGAAGGTATACATCCTAGGCCTCATTAAATGATATTGTTTAATTGAAGGGATCTGGAGCATGCGCATTGTTCCTGATATTACAGGACCAGCAGAAATTATCAGTAATTGATAGTCCAATAACTAACAATAAATAACTATTGGGGAGTAACTAGCATCTTAAAACTGGGGTGCCAAAATATCAGACACCTACTACTGGTATATGACAGCAAGCAAAATCTTTATCTCTCACTCCAAAGTCTGTTAAAAAAAGTAATATCACCTTATGAAAAATTACTTTTAGCTACTTCATGAAAAGAATAATGTCATTTTCTTGATACCAATAGGGAACAAAATTTAGGTTAGAAACATTTCTCCCCTAAAATTAAAAACAACTTTAAAAATTATGCTGTACATTGGCTGAGTTCCCACATTATCTTAACCTGTACTGTAGTTTGCAGGATTTTGTTGAAGCAGTTTGTGCAAGTCCAGCACATTGTGGTTTGTAAATCATGATTTATGATATGGTATGTGAAACAAGCTATTATAATTTTATAAATGAGTTAAAGAACTTGCAGTTTAGCACAAGTGCATATATTTAGTCACTGTTACAAAATGATTTCAATAAAAAGTTGTAGGTAGATGATTTCACAATACTTCATTTTTATACAATTATTTCAATGATCAGAAAATGTTTTATTTAAATATTTGATCTGCACATAAGTAAAGGTGTGAATACAGCAAACTTTGGTTTAAGAAGCTGAAGTGAATGATGTTTTAAATATATATGTCCTGTCTCATTGTGCTAAGGCCATAAATTTTATTTAACCACACACTATGCACAAAACTATTAGACTTTTTTGCTTCGTCCCTCTGTAAACATAGTTCAATTCTAAGCAAGTTAAGACTGGAAAATTGAGGCTTTTTTAAAAAGTAAAACAAAACAGATATATTGCTCTTGCCTTCCTTGTGAATAGGATATTTTAAAAAATCCTGTAGCTGATATGCTCATGGTCTGTCAAGTAATTACTGGCTTACTAAAATGAAGCCACTTATCTTTTTGTTTGGGTTAAAACTGGGTGTAGAAAAGGAGTTGGAATGCAAGAAATGTAACCAAAAAAAGAATTATTTTAAACTATTTAGTTTTAACAAAATAAACAAAAGACCATCCCTTAATTTTATAGCAATTCAAGGAAGTATCTCTAAAGAGATACAGGATCCCAGGGCAATATTATTTGCAATACTGTTAATTTTACCAACTGATACAGGATGGATTTCCATATAATTTTAACCAGAAAATTATTAATGAATCTAGTTTCCTATGTGATGTTTCATGTTTTCTTTTACTTTCTGCTACTAAATATTTTGGGAAAATAACAGAAACAAGTAACTAGGATCTAGTTTTATAAAAGTAAATCAGAATGCAATGCAATTCTTGTTTAAAACCTATTATTTTGTCTTTGTAGAATGAAGAGTGTTTCCAATTCAATGTGAAGATAAATTCAAAGATAAGGCTAAAGCTACCTGCCCTATCTTGCCTGTTACCTAAAAGCTGCTGAAAACAGTTGATTAAATTGTGTCCATTGTCACTAAGTCTCTGGAAAGCCTTTGCCCAGGAAGCAACAGTTCTTTAAGTGGTTCTCTTGAATGCAAAACTGCATAAGCCAAACTCATTGGTAACCTTAGAATATGGTAAGTTGTGAAGTCAGAGGAACCAAGCTAAGATTAGAGATCTGCAGTAAGCTTGATACAAAATATTAGGCTAGAAATATTTTTTTTCCTCTCTAGTTTTCTAGAGATAATCTAGGGAAGCAGGAATATTCAGGTATGTGAGAGTCCCACTGAAATCTGATGACGGAATATAAATAACTTCATCAAACTCAGGTTCACTGGTGGCGCAGTGGTTAGAATGCAGTACTGCAGGCTAACTCACTGCTCACTCCAGGAGTTCGATTCTGACAGGTTCAAGATTGACTCAGCCTTCCATCCTTCCAAGGTCAGTAAAATGAGGACCCAGATTATTGGGAACAATATGCTGACTCTGTAAACCACTTAGAGAGGGTTGTAAAGCATTATTAAGCTCTTTATAAGTCTATGTGCTTTTGCTATTCAACTGAAAGAGCAATTATTTCTAAATGAAATGTTAGGATCAAACGTAAGAGAATAGGAACCAAGGAGGGAAAAATGCGTATCACTCTGTATTGTTTGTTTTGGCTCAGTATCTCGCTATGATTGTAAGTGATGATTTGTAGCTTCATGCTAAGAGCATTCTAGAATATTTCGTAACTCATGGTTAAAAGCCGTATTATAACACGATGTCTGAACCAAGTCACTCATACTTCTGGAATCTATAATCCAACCCTTATTGTCCCTTATGAAGCCATTTTTCCACACTTTGCAGCTTTCTCCCTCTTTCTTCTCTGCTTTCCAAGTAGCCCCTCATTTCTGAACCTACTGTTGTTGTATCATTTGAAATGATCATCACTGATCATCAAAGCATACGCCCGTGATTCTTTTGGAAAGGTACAATTATCTGAGACTTAGTTTTGACACCATGGCAAGGAAGATGAATCATCTGTTAAGCCGCCAAAGCTGTGAGCCAGTTGAGACTTCCAGAAAGCTTAAACAAAGATCTTGGGATGTTTATGGCACCGCCTTTTTTTTACCTTTACAAATGATTTTAAATGTATGCTGCCACTGCTATATTATTTAAATGTATTTTCATTAGGTGAAGAGAGTCTGAGGCACTGCATCTGAGTAAGCTACAAAACTCATGCTGACATACACGCTAAAAAAATTACACAGTTAAATTCCATATTATCATGTAAATGGCAAAAGAAGCCACATGGGAGCCTGTGCTTTGTGCTGAGTGATAAAAAGCTGTGAGCTATAAATAAGAGTTAAATAAAGAACCTTGTCAATTGAAGCTGTGGAGGGAAAGAGCATTCTAGGGCTTTTGTAGGATTATTTATTTATATATATATTTCATATTCCTAAACTGTCCATCTCCCTCAGGTATTGTAACTTAGTTAAGCATTTAAAGGTTCAGTATTTAGGGCTACCATAGCTGGACTGCAAAAATATGGATTTCCGCTACAATAGAAAAGAATACACAAACCTCTTAACTCTTTGCCACCATCTAGAGATTGTCCAGAATTTTGCTTCTCAGATGTGATGCACCTGTTTACAAACACCACATTGTTTTTGATTTCTGAGGGAATTATGATCACGAAGGTTCAAACTGATCCCACCATTGAAAAAAACTGCTTCTTGGAAGGCTGCAGTTTACTAGAAGCTATAGAAAGAACCCTTTTTTATTCTTTGCAACCTAATGAAATATTACACAGAAATTATGTAAAGGAGCTCAGGATTCTGTCCATCAGTCAGCAGGATTAACTTTGTGAAAGTAGAGCAGAACAGCAGCATATTTGGTGTGGAGGAAAAAGCTAGCAAAGGGGAGTTCAAAAGTGGGTAAGATATGTTGGGGAGCTTCAGAGAAAAACATTCCAGGGGGAAAAGAAAAGAGAGAGTTAAATACCTTTAGTTCATCTCTATAGGAGGCACTGAGTCAAAATGTTGCTGATGATTCCATTTTAAATTCTTTGCTTTTCACCTCTTGGTCAACAGAGAAAAAAAAAACTGGATTGGAAAATTTTCCAGAAAAGTTTACTTTGCAAATTATTCCTATTAACATATCCATCCCGATATCCATAGATTGCACATGTATTTAGGTTACAGTATTTGATGTGGGGGAAGGAAAAATTATGTATTTCCCACTTTCCTTTTTTTTTAAATCACCCCCAGTGATTTTTTTTTCTACATAAAATTTTGTCACCAGAGTTTTTTCTGCCTCACATCTCTCCTGGTCACGTAACCTACAAAAGCATATACACAATCTGCCTTGTGTTTCCTAGGGTACAGATATATATATATATATAACCAGACAAGATGCCCTGCAAGGGAAGAGTAGAAATCCTTCTGTACCCCATTACAAGGACAAATATATAAACATCAACTATGGTCACTGCACATAAAGAACTATAAAGAATTCCAGAACTCCTGTTTTACCCACTTATTACAAAATGCTTTCTGCCTCTGGTCTATAACACTATATATGCTCTAGCTGCGACAAAGTGATCAAAGTTGGTGGGAAATTAAAAGTATTTCCCTCCTCTGCTTTCACTTGTACATAACTGGTTCTTCCCAGTATCAAAAGATCTGAGCCCCAATATTGTTTCTGATACATAGTGTAAGTTATCAGTCCACACCAGCATATCCATATACAAAAATTTCTAAGAAATGCCCTCAGCTAATTCTCAGAGGACTGTCCTGGAAAAGATAGAACTTCCATTCATAAAGTGCTGGATTGAAGGACTGAACCTTAGTAAAAATCATGATACTTTTAATTTCAGCTTTTGTAGGAACCACCACCACATTCAAAAAAGAAGCTAAGCTAAAACAAAGTCCTAAATTATTCTTGGCAGAGATTTTTCATTTGTAACTCATTTGCCAGAAACCAAAATGGAAAAGAAATTAACAGCTGTTGAAAATTGCTCATAGTCAAAAGGTACAGTGTTTTGATAGTTCTGAAGGACGATTTCTACACCAGTGAAAAAGTCAAGGATAGACTGTGCTGAAATTTGAACTGATAGAATTAAAACAAAGCAGAATAATTATTTTCTTGGAAGCATGTGGAAGGACACTTATTCAGACCAGTAAAATCTATACAAGGTGTATGTTTTATATAGTCTGTGGTGCTCATCTGATTTTGAATACTTTAATGCAGGAAATCCATCTACAAAAAAATAAGTCTTCTCTCTACTGTGTGGAATACCTCTATCACTAACTCTACTGGGCTGAAGAAAAATATCCATTCAAATTATGGAAAAAGAAATACTTCATAGAACAATGAAATCCAAAACTTGGATACAAAAGAGGCAAAACATTAACACATCTTTACTGAAATATCCAGTTCTTTAGTATATTACAGAAAGGCTTAAGAACATATATCATGTACCTAAAATGCAGACTTTTTTAAATAACAAGATTTTGATTTTGTATATATATATGTATATATAAAAAGAAAGTAAAGTGCAAGAAACTGATTTTTTCCCTTCTCCAAATTAATGCATCAAAATTTACTACACTGACAATACTATAAACCTGGAAATCCCTCACCCCCATTTTATTATACAGTAGTGGGTTACATATAAAACAGAAATGCTGTGGAACCACTTTTTTTTTTTGCCAAATGCTTCTAACTGTTAAGGGATAAAAAGTGTTAACAACAGTTATTTTTCTGCACACTTATTACAACTGTTGACTTTGTCGCTGTCCATGCTGGCTGGAAATTCACTAGAAAATGCTGTTCTGTAAGTGGAGCTACAGTATCTAGATATTAAATTAACTGTTTTGTGGAGGGTTTTAATTTTTTTTAAAAAGGGTGTGACAAAGTAACACAGGTAGCTCTTGATGCTCACTGGAAGGACAAGGGATGTGGTTAATTCAATTGCCTACCATAGCTTTTGTACAGGACTTTTTAATTTGATTTTTTAAAAATTGAATTGTTAAGAGAAGCTCTTAACATCCGGTAAGGGAAATGACACAGTGACAGATAAATCTATTTTTTTTATGTATAGATTATATCAAAGACATGAATCATCTCTTAAACTCAGTTTTTAACTCCCAGCTACTCAGCATCTTCACAGCAATTCTAACAAAAACTTCAGACTGGGAAGATATTTTTGACCTTTTCTGGATTAGGCAATAGTGCAGATCAGGGGTGGGAGGGGGGCATTGATACATCTAATACTTAAAAAACATGGGGGGAATTTATGACATTTTAATCCAGCTTTAATATGGCACCCTCCTGTTGAACAGGATTACAACTTCGATCACCCTCGGCCAACATGCCAGCTGGGGCCTGGTGTTAAGATGTGGTTCAATGCACCTAGGAGGTTCCCAGGGTGCAGAAGGCCATGTGAGCGCATCTCTCCCAAACAGCCAGGCCTCCCCAGCAGTCACAAGAGGAGTGAAATTGGCAGCAAGGCGCTTTTTCTTCAGGAATTGGGAACTTAAACGCTAGGAATGTCAGATAAAGGAGGATCACATTCTGCAGATAGATTCCAGGAACAAAGTATCTGAAAGACAAGAACTAGTTCAGCTACTGGCTATTCATCCTCACAAAACAAATGGTGTTCATTTTTAGCTGGCCTTGCCACATATTCCTCTGTGAAATCTCAGGAACATTATGTGGGGAGGGTCTCCTGCCAACCCCCAAGTAGGTTCCAGCCTTGATTTCCTTTAGGGATATTGATCCCCAGACCCCCCGTCTCATAAATCCAGGCGGTTTCCCCCCAAGCCAAAGAGCATCACGGAGCGGCGGCCTTGGCTTTGCAGTGCAAAATGTGCTTATGGACAAAGTCGATACGCTCCTGGAGCATCTGGGCTTGCTGGTCGGAGAGGAAGCCGAGAATCTCAGCCAGGGGCTCCCGAGTCCGGTAGAGCCTGAGCAGCTCGGACGCCGCGTTGCGCAGGCGGTGCAACTCCCGCACTTTCTGGGCGGTGGCCTCGCGGAAGACGCAGACGGAGCGCAGCAAAGGCTCGTTGTATTTGTCCCACATGGCCAGCAGCCGGTAGCCGTGCACCAGGCCGGCCTCGTTGTCGAGGAAAACCAACCCCCCGTTGGAGGCCCGGTGTAGGTTGCTGGTGGCCCGGTGCATGACGCGCGGGTCCCACTGCAAGCTAAACAGGTTGCTGACCAGCCGGTCGAAGTTGGCCGTCAGATAGTCGAAGAGAATCAAGTCGCTCCACTGCACCAGCTCCACCAGCTGCGCCTGGCTGAGGCCTCTCAGCTCCCCCGCCGCCAGGGGCTGCAACCTCCGGCCGGGCGCCGGCGCCCCCGCCTCAGCTTGCCAGGGGGCGGGGGCCACCACGTCGGTCAGATTGTCCACCCACCGCGCCAGGCTCACCACGGCCCCCTCGGCCCAATGGGAGCCGCGCAGCTCGTCGCGTACTTCCGCCCACTGCCCGCCGCGGGCTTCCACTCTAGAGAGAGCCAGAGGCGGCAGCCGCTCCTGAATGCCCAGCAGCCCGGCCAGGTGATAAGAGAGCGCCTCGCCCTGGATCTGCTCCGGGTTGATGCCGTAGCGCACGCAGGCGCGGCTCCCGTCCGATAACCGGGCCAGCCGGTTGGAGCTGCGGCCGCAGCCGCCGCGCTCGAGCGACACGACGCGCGCTTCCCGGGCCGCCCGTAGCCACGAGGCGGTCTCCTCCGCCGAAAAGCCCGGCGGCACTTGAGCCTCCAAGGTCTGGCTCCAGAAAACCCCGCCTCGCACCGGCAAGAAGGGAAACTGCTCCTCGGCTCCCATTGCTCCTTGCCTCTCCCGCCGAGGGCGAGCCGAAGGAAACGGCGGCTCCTGCCCGCTTTCTCCCTGCCCCTCCTGGAGCTCCGTCGACTGTCCCGGTAACGTGAGCAGCGCTCGGAAAGTTTTCTGGGCTGCTTGGAGGCGACTTGTCTGGAGGGAACGGCTCGGTGCTGCCGGCGCTACTTGGAGGATGGCGAACGCCGAGTCGGCTCGCTCCTGAGGGAACTTCAGTTCGATCGTTCTCGGGTCCCCGATCCGTCCACTCCACAGCCCCACCAAGGAAGCCAGACCTAGCAGCCAGAGCACGGCCACGGAGCCCAGCCGGGCCAGACCCGCTCGTTGCATTCTCCTCCCGCGGCTGGTGCTGAGCTTGGAGGCTGCCGGGATCTCAGTCCGCCGCTCCGGGACTCGGTAGCTGTGCTACCCCGCGGCTCATCCGATCGGGGCTGCTGCCTTGGTTCATGGTGGCTGCCGGTGGCCGGTTCCAGATTCAGAACAGGAGCCTGCCTAAGAGGCCGGGCAGGGAGGATCCCCGTGTAAAGAGGAGGAACCCCGATTCCGGACGGACGCCCCAGCCTCGGCTGCGGGGCCGGTGTCTGTACACAGACCCTCTAGCGATTGAAATTCACAAGAACCGAGACCACGTGGGGGAGGCGAGGGGGAGCGCAGGGACCCAACCCACCGCCCAGCATGGTCTTCCGCTTAAAGGGGCAACGGCTCGTCGAGAGGTGGGCCCGCTGCTGGCCGATGCCTTTCCAGGGGTGGGATGGGGGGCGCTTCCAAGAAAGCGGGAGATCCTTAAACACGCCTCGAATGCCGAAAGAGCCCTTCGGGATCCGGTTTGAGGGGCTCGTGGCGACGACGGGTAGCGATCTTGGCGAAGGGATGAGATAGGCGGCCGGCCATCTCCGAGCGCTCCTCCCTCCTCCCATCCTGCTTGGGAAGCACAAAGGATTCGGTCCGTTTAGAATAAAAGATGGGAGAGAGGCACATTGTGCTGCTGGTTTCAAAGAGCTCTTTCTTTGAGCGGGAACAGAGTAGGAGGCAGCAGCACGGAATGGTGGGAGAGAAACATAGTCCGGGCGGCAATCTGGGGTCAGTTCATTCCTAATGAGCAAAGGCACCCGAAGGTTGCTGCGGAGCGCTTGAACCCCTTGATCAGGGCATTAAAATCCTGTGCGGCTCAAAAAAAAAAAAAACACCAACCAAACCCTGGCTTGTGTTTCTTTCCCCCTCTTAGCTATGCAAATAGACACGTTTGAACACTACTTAGCATAATCGGCGTGCGATGGGTGAATGTGCACTACTTTATGCACGGATGCTTCGATTTAGGATTGTAGTCAAACCGGTAGAAATATCTTATGTCCCCCCCCTCCTCCTCCCCCCCCGAGGTTTTTATCCACCGTTGATTTTGAAGAACCATCTAAGGCATCCTTGAGTGGGCAGAAAATAATAACCTGCCTGAGATTTGCCTCTCCCAGTTGCCAATCCCTGCCTTATTCTACTTCTGTTATTCTCTGCTTCAAATCACTGGCTTTCATCCAAGTTAGGTGACAAATGACAAAACGGAACAGATTTTACATAGCTCAAGGCTGTCCTTGGATGGTGCCAAAATGTGGGGGAAAGTGCTGCGGAAATACCAATACAAAGAGAGGCTTATTAAGACGGTCTCCTTTTTAGAGTGGGAACCAGAGGAAGGCAAAAAAAAAACCAACCCAAAACCAAAAGGGCATTGCAGGAAAAAGAGGTTGCAGTGGCTTGTTGTGATCATCTACAAGTGGGGAGTGGCCCCTTTTCGGTAAGAAAATATAAGCTCCAGTGGGAAGGAGGGTCTGCTTCTTCTAGGGGGAGGGGGCAAGCAGAAGATCCAGACCACTGGATAGGACAGAAGCAGCACCTTTGCTTCACCACACACACACACACACACCCCAGTCTATTCCTTACCACTGATGAAGAAGCAGCTTCCTTGGAAGCAAAATTCAACTATAGTCTGGTTAGCTTCTGCAACATGGAATTGGGGAATGTTTTGTCCTTCATCTCCATCTGTGGCAGTAGCCTTCTGAATCATATTCCTTGTGTAATAAGAAAGCTCTGTTATCTTAAGTTTTACTGACATGAGCGATTCCATTAGTTTAGGAGCAGCTAAGAGAATAGAATGGATCACATGTGGCTTCAGAGCCCCTTCATCCTTTGGGATAAACTAAGGATACCTCAGTGCCCCTTCTTTTCCATCCTTGGTTGGCATGAATTTATAGGATTTCTCAGTTGGTTGAAGAGTGAAGCCACCACAATGCAATGTCTCCTTGTAGGCAGCACAGAAGGGTAACGTAATTGAGAGAACTAAAGGTCCAACAGGAGAAGAATGGCTATGCTCTATTCATCCAAGTTCCACCAGAGAAACTAATATATTTCCAGTAGTTTCATATCAAGACCTAAATCCAAACTGAAACGGGCCCAGGTAATCTGTTTCCTCCAGAGTGTCTATGGAGATACTCAGTCATCCAGCACCTTGTAAAAGGTGCTTTTACAAGAGGCAACTGGACTTTCTGATTTTTCTTTCAAGATGTTTCGCTTCTCATCCAAGAAGCTTCTTCAGCTCTGATTGGATGGTGGGAAATGCTAAAGAAACCTCTTGGATGAGAAGTGAAACATCTTCAAAGAAAAACCAGAAAAACCAGTTGTCTCTTGAAAAAGCACCTTTGGGTTTCTTCCAGAGGTTTTTGTAGTTGTTGCCCTACTACGTTCTCAACAATCTTCCCAACATTGGGATTTTGCAGATGGGGCAGGAGTTGGGCTGGCCTTTGAATGTATGGAGCAGTGCCTCCAAATCCACTGAAACGTCTTCCCTCAAAGTGACATTAACCATTGTCTGGCTCCAACTCCCAATCCCATTCCTGGGTGTTTTCAGAAGCCCCATCAGGTGGATCTTAGATCCCAAAAATCCTTCTCCATTTACTCGAGCTGCAGGCTCCAGGTAACATCACAAGGCATCACCTTAGTTACAGTGCAGTAGTGTCACAATTACTATTAAAATGTAGATCTATTTCTAAATACTGAAATGTGGGATATACAGCTTACAAATATCTATTAATAAAATACCTGTAGGTGAGTATCATCTAACATAAATGTTTCCTTCTCATTCTGCAGCCAGAGAGCAAAGAAGCTAAAGAGAAGCAATTTATTCAGAAATCATACCAGAACGTAGGAAGCTCAAGACATTTGGAATAACTTACATGCAAATAATATAAGTGCATGCATTCAATTGAGGCTGGAGATGGATGGCTCTGGAGAAACTACGGTAATTGGTTGATTGTCAGGTCAGCCTCTTTTTTAATATTTCTAAATCCATACCTCAAGATTATACATTAAACCTCAGAAGTATAGGAAAGCCATCATTCCAGCATTGTTGCTGCTCAAGTGAAGATACTTCATGAGTGTCCATATGCAGATATTCTAATTTATGGTTGTGCAAGGAGGGGAAATAAACATCAATCATGATTGTGAGTGATAGGTAAGTAACAGTGTCCAGGAGTTAAGTAAGGAATCTTCTAGCATGATTTTGCATAGACTTCTATTTTTTTCCTTTATTATATTATTCCTAAATCATAGGCACAACAAGAGGTGTCATTAAAAAAAAACTGCTTTATAATACTGATCAGCAAATTCCAAAGATTATATCAACTGAACCCCAGAATCAAAATATATTAACAAAGAATTCAGAAATGTTGAGTTTATGAATGGAGAGGTCTTTCCTAAAAGAAGATGCTTGACGTTCTAGCCAACTTTATTTTACTTTTATTAAAGATAGGCTAGGGAGATATATTTGCTGGGTACTGCTGTTAAATAGGTCGGCCTTAGAAACCTTGCTTTAGTCTTGGATATTACCCAAAGTTCTAGTATCTCCTATCTGTAGGGCTGTATTCCTATGCTTAATTTCTTGGAACTGTGTTCTGTTCAATTCAGTGAGACTTGGCTCTAAATAGACAGTCTATATTCTGACAGCTCCATAGGAAATTACAGAGACTAAGTTATTATTTTTTTCTCTTCTGCAACATAAGCCTTTTTTTCCATTTTCTAATATCCTGTTTCACACTGGACTTCTGATTTTTTAAAATATCAATACCCCTCTTGACCAGAGAGAAACTGAAATAATAATATTTTATCCAAAATAAAATGTTGCTAACAGTGATATCTTTTCTCAAATCAAAGAAAAATGTACAGTTGTGGTTGTTTATTAATGGGCCAAGTCCAATATGTTACATATACAGAAGAAACATTCTAGTTTTGGCCATTTTCCTCAATGCTCAACATTATACAAATGCTAGGAATATGCTATTAATTTACCATTAGCATTGTCATTGCAAGGTAGTTACAAAATGGCAGTGATTCAAATTTGCTAATTACTAGCATTCCAAGTATCTTTCAGCCTCTTTGGTCCACTGGTATGATGTTCAATTTTTAAAAAAAGTAATCACTTTGTCCACAAGGCTTGTAAATGAGTGAGGTATCATGGCAACCCTGCAGTGTCCCAGCTGGCCTTCAGTTCATCTGAACTGACATGCTAGATTTAACCAATTTTCATATGGGAAATTTATAAGGGCTATAACATATATCCCAGGAATTATCCCTGGGATAATTTTAAGTGCGTATGATATAATGTAATATTGTGATGAACATCCTTAAAGCATTATCCTTTCTTGCTGTTTGTCAGTAGCATCTCTGAACACAGAAGCAGGTTCTCCCAAAATCAATTTAACAATTGCTAATACTGGAATTTAACTGAAGTTTAATCCAGTTGCTGTTACCAATAAAAATGGTCCTCAATTGATTACTGTCGAAAGTTTCACTGGTCTTCAAGTAGAGTTTGAACTATCTGCAGTTGAATTTTCTTCATCACTGATACTAAAATTGCATTATCGCTTCTCCCTGTCATATATTAAAAGGTATTAATCCACCAAACCTAATTCATTATTTACACAACTAATAAAAGTGTTTGGTGTTTTTAATATAAAATGACAAATTTTATAAGTAATTAGACATCCATATTGTCTTGCCAACATTGAGGGCTCCACCAAGTGGAGAAAAGTGGGAACATATTTAGGTTAACAGAACTGAAGCTTTACACATATCATTTTCATAATCTTTCCAATACTCTGAATAGATAGATTATTATCCCCTGGGAAGGGAAGGAAGAATGGAATGCAGAACTTGTTTTTAGATGGCAGATGGCTTGCTTGCCCCAGGTTTGGGAAAGATAGAGGTGATGGTTTCATACTAAAAATCAGGAACCTCTAGCCATTTAATTGTTCTGAAATACAATTCCAAGCATTCCTCACCATTAGTTATGTGGGAAGGCTTAAACTCATCCAGAAAATTGCATTTTCCACTGCCACAGTACGTGTTTAAAGTCTTTGAGTTGGATTCCTTATGACCATATAAACAAGTCCATGTTTTGTTGGGAACCTTATGGAAGTAGCTTGCAACTGCTTTTCACTTCTCAGATCATCTTACAGTTTCTAGGATTGTCTAGTAGTCTTCCATCCATGTATTCATCAGGTTGACACTGTTTAGTGTTTGAGATCATCCAAGGTTGGTTAAGTACCTTCAACTGTTCTGGAATGTTTGCTCAGCTTTCATTCAGAAAAGAATGAAGAGGATTGCAGGATGACCAATTAAAGTATGCTAATATACTGGATGCTGTGTAATTCTTTTATTTAGCAAATGATTAAATCCTATATTTCCAATATAAACAATGTTCAGGGGGATAACATCACTAAAATGCACGATAACATTAAAAACCATGATTAAAACATAAAACTGAAGGAAATAAAACCAGATCCATAAAATATGAAATTGACAACATTCATCAGTTTAAAAATAGCTTTGGTAATGGCAGTAATCCAATGCTCTATTTTAATGTAATACTGTTTTATAGTATTTAGCATAATGTAATGTGAAATCATTAAAAAGCATATTTCAATTTGATACAGAAAGTATAAGAAAAGGAAGAACCCCACTTTTCTATCATGCCAAGTTGCAAAGAAACACTCCCTTTCTAGGTAGAATTAATGAGCAATGGCATATTTCTAACCAGCAGAACTGATTTTCCCCCCAACTTCTTGATCATCAGTAGAGGCAGTATTTTAGTTTAATTGCAGCACAAAACTCTGCCTCCAACAATGTCATGCTTACTCCACCTGCAGGCCAACAGTAACTTCACCATTAATTTCTGTGTGTGCAGAAAATAAATTAAAAGTAACAATAGATAATAAAAGGATTTTAAAAACCAACATGAGGTCATTAAAAAGAGCATTGGAGTGTTTACCTTTTTCTTAACCAAAGTGGAAGAGACAGAAGGAGATAAGAAAATTATTCTATGAGCATGGACACTGTGCCCCAATTTATCTCCTTTTTGTAAGGTCACATATTGAAGGAAAAGGTATGTTTCTTGGGGCAGGGATTATCCCTGGCAAATAAGCAGATATTTTAATTGACTCCCCCTCCCTCCTTTCAAGACTGGTCAAGAAAAATGTTCTGTAAGTAGCAAATGAGATGCATTTCAAAAGTGATCTCTTTGGAGTTGAACTGACTCCTGATGATTTCATATGTGCTGTTTACTTGTTTCTCACATTTGAAAAAAAGGTTTCTATTTGTACTGTTAACAGTCACACTTCTTTTCACATTCATTTCTATTTGCTGATGTGCTATTATTACTTTAGTGCTATCAATGTGATAAGTGCTGTTACTTATGAACTATCCAGTCATTCCTGTTTATCTCCAAAACCTTGGTTTTCCCCTGTGTGATGACGATATACCAAAATTTTGGGGTTTTATTTCATCAATCTGTAGCCCTTCCCCCACAATTTGGAATCTGGTAAGCAACCAACAATGTTGATAACAAGTCATAATACCTGGTAGTCAAACCATTAAGTGTCTTATTATTTAGTCCTAAAATGCCTTGATTTTTTTTAAAAAACACCTCATGTAAGGATGCAGAACTATGCTAGAAAAGATGATAAAGAATGTAGGTTTGAGACTGGAGTTTAACTAGTAATAGATAAAAAAGAAAGTCTGCCTCCCTTTGCAGAAGAATTATGCTTGAAAATGTTCAAAGCTCAGAACCCCTGCTGGAAAAGAATTATTGCCATTTAATATGTACAACAAATTAAATCTAAAAATTGGTCCACTGTTACTTTCCAGCATAAACTTGTAAGAGTCATTATAACAAAAAAAGAACAGAAAAGAGTTTCATCCTTGTCACTATGACTGGCAATGTCTTTTATGTTGAAGTCAGGTCTTTTTAGTACAGGTAGTCCTTGATTATGATTGGTCACATAGTCAAGCCAGATGTTTAGACTGGAGTTGATATTTTTTAGCCACCTATAGAGTCCTTTCTAAGGAACTGGGATAAGTAGATGTTGCTGTGTAATGGTACTGTTGCAGGTAGTTTTCCATGTAAATTTTGCAATTGACTGATAGTCATTTTGTCAATGACGATTAATAATAATAATTGGGGGGGAAATCACCAGTTGCAAAAAACAACTTTACTCGGAAAAGTTTAATTCTGTGACACATTAACACCATCAAAATTCCACATCTGCTTACATCAGGTTCTTGGAAAGGACTTAATAAGTAGGAAAAATGCCAAATCCAGTCAAAACATCTGGCTGACAGTGCAATGAACCATAATAATAAGGATTTGCCTGCAACAAGAACTGGTGGGACCATAAAATAGATAAAATAATAAAAAATGAAGAAGCTAAAGTGTTCTGAGAGTGTGGAATTCAAACAGACAGGTACCTGCCACATAACACCCCAGACTTAACAATTAATGTTAAGAAAGACAAAGAATTCTGGATAGTGGAAATGGCAGTACCTAGAGACCGCAGAATACAAGAGAAAGCAGTGGAGAATGTAAGAAAACACAAAGACCTGCAAATAGAAATAGAACAACTGTGGCAAAAAAAACAAAGGTAATACCAATAGTAATAGGCACCTTAGGTGTAATCCGAAAACAAATGGGACACCACTTGAATACCACCAGCATTGATAAAATCATCAGTCAATTGCAAAAGGCAGCTTTCCTTGAAACAACTAACATCCTACGATGGAACCTTTAACACCATCAAACATCACATCTGCCAGGGGTGCGTTCTAACTTACCTCACCGCTGGTTCGCTGCCTCCTGTGCCATGTGGCCGCGCCTCATGGGCATGAACATGCACAGTAAAAAAAATAAAAAAATGCCCCCCAAAAAAGGCTGAAAACAAGATAGTGACACACGTGCAGTTCCGTAAAGAAAAAAATCCTGGGAAAAAATTCAAAAAAAACTTTTTTTTTCAAAGAAAAAAGATTTTTAAAAAAGATGGCGGCATCCACGGACCAGAACCGGCTCTGTGACATCACCAGTGCCCTACTACCTACTCGGTAGAACTGGTCCGAAGCAGTAGGAACCCACCTCTGACATCTACCCATCCGAGATCCTTGGAAAGGACTTGCTATGTGGACAAAAATGCTAAATTCAGTCTGAACAACTGGCTGACTACAATAAGGCTTATTACTACTGTAGCTCAATTGACCAGGAGCTTTTGAAAATTGATCGGTCACTTTTTTTGTCACTTCATGCCTGTCATTTTAAATTGCTATGCCTTGTTGCTGCTATTTCTCACAATCTCATAAGTGCATTCTGATAACTTGCTTAGAAATCTGTCATGGATCCTAAGCCACCTTATGGGAATGGCTGGGTGAGAACCATGTGTGTTAGGTCTCTTGCTGTTTCTTGATGCCAAATATTTAAGCACACATTTCCTTTCTCTGCTTCCTGCACTTAGTGTCAGTTTTCCAGATGGAGCAGAGAGTCATGGGATCTTCTAGTTACTGTAATATCTGTGCTTTCTTGGGCCTCCCCAAAGCATAAAACAGCTGCCATCATGGACTAAATGAAACATCTGACATATTATTCATTCAACAAATAAACTGTAGTAGCAGATACGGTTTCAACAATTGGCAATAATTTTGCCTGAAATAAAACAGAAATACAGATGTTAGATTTAGGTCATACGGCATGCTACCTAGTTCTTGCTGAACAGAATATATTTAAGGAAGATTATCAGTTTGCTTAGATTAATATTATAAACAGAAACACTACTCTTGAAAGTTTCTGCCTCACCTTTGCAAACCAACACAATTAATGAGGGGGAATGAATGGCTTTTTTCTCTTGTATTCATATGTAGTTCCCTCATCAATATGGATATTTTCATGGCAGATCAGTATCATATTTGTAGCAGAATAATTAAAATATAGTCATGAAAATCAACATGGCTTAAAGCAGGACTGTCAAACTCATGGGCTGCGGGTTGGATGCGTCACACGCAGGCCATGCCCACACCTGGTTTAGCAAAGGGGGAAAAAAGCCACGATACGTCATGTGACACCACTGTGACGACATGAGTTTGACACTCCTGGCTTAAAGCATCTATGAAGTTTACTCACTTCACATCTCATGTGAAACTAAAAAAACATAAAGACAAATATAATACTTTTTGAAATCCAAACAATGATATTTTGCTGCTACTAAAGTTATAAGAATTTTTTTTGTTTTGTTCCACAAAATTTCCCATCATGGCACATTGTCATTCTGGTTAATGGATTGCATCTTCTTACCCTAACTTGCATGGCTCTTTAACCACAATCAGCAGCTTTTAATTGGTAAAGTATGTCTTCTAAACCCAAAGACTGAAAAATAACTGGTTTCTAAAGCTACCGTACTTTTGATAACTAGAAATAGTATCATTCCAATGTCAGTTAACACATTTAATCACACACAGAGACAGAGACACACAAAATCACCAGTGGTGATTAAGCAGCTTAAGGGACAGGATAATGAGGCCATAAATGAATTCATGTTTATTCATGTTGCTTTTTCAGAAGCTAGCAGAGAAGGTCTCACATCATTGCAGGACATTGCAACATTGCAATTGGGAGCCATTGCCAAGCACCCAAATCATGATCACATGAACACAAGGACACTGCGAGAGACACAACTATGAGGACCTGTCATAAGTCCCCCCCTTCAACACTGGCGTAACTTTAAATGGTTGAAAAATATGTAGGGAAGAATGTTAATAATATTAAGTGCAAAACGCACATAAGCACCTGGATTAGATTCCTAGAAGGTGGCATCTATGATATATTCTATAGCAATGTACTGAATCTCATTTCATGGTAACAATCTGCCCATTTTCTACTTCTAAAATTGTCTTTAGCTCTATATTTTGCTATAGATCTGCAAGTACTAGCAGAATCTGAGATTTGCAAGATTTTTAAGAAATCCTATGAAATGGATCTAGCATTGTCTTTTAAGGCCAAGGGCAAATGATTTCACTTTTATGATATCATAATTTTGTTCTTATTGGATTTACAAAAGAGGCTTATTAAAAGCCTTGAAGAAATTTGTTTGCTTCCAATAAGGATAGTGACCTAATACTCTCTGTGGCTCTTCAAAATGCAGAAATCCGCTGCAGCTGAGAAACCAAGTAGATGGCAGTTTCTGACTGGTTTTTATTTTCCTGGATCAGAGATCATAAGGTTAACCATATGTGTTCCAGATGGAGTTCCTTTCAATTTAACTGCAGAAAAATTGCAGCTAGTTTAGTGATTGAGTTGTGAGGATCACTGGAGTTTTCCTATCTTTTTTTAATATACTTTTAAAAAAATATACTTTTATTGATAGTTTTTTTTAATAAACATAAAAGGTTCCAAATCTATCTGAATAACATGTTGGCTTGGCACAGTTAGTTTTAAGTAGAGATACAACACTAATCATCATCATAATAAACATGTCAATATTAATCACATGTCCACCACATGATAATATGAACCTGGTATCTGATTACACTTCCAACATTTAGCTGATAAATTTTCAAACATCTTTGCTAGTCTCGCTGGTGGTAAATGCCACCTATAAAACATTTTGTATAGATTTTTTTTATATGCCATTGCCATTGTTAGTTTACAATTTCTATCCCACAATTTCTGCCATTTATCTAGTTTTATTGGATAACCAAAATTTTTCACCCACCTTATCATTACTTCTTTCACTTGCTCATCTTCCATTTTAATACCCAATAGATAGTTATACATTTTTAAATTAATTTTTCATCTGTCCCTAATAATATCTCATCTAATTCCATTGGTTCTTTATAAAAGCCACACATTCTTGCATCTTTCTCATGCCTTGATTGTATTTGCAGGTGTGACCCTTGATTGGTCAGTTCTGGTTTAGATTTGAGTTCCCCTTTATCATTCAAGATGTACTCATACCTTACAATTTTTCCATATTAATCATATTTGGATAAATCAGTACCTCCATCATGGAGAGCCAGACTAGTATTTTCATATAGTGTCTTTGTTTGATTCCCCCCCCCATACTAACAAAATGTCTTTGAAAGTATCCATGTATTTTATTTTTCCTATACCATAGAAAAGCATGCCACCCCAATTGGAGATCATGTCCCTCCAAATTTAATAATCTTTTATGTCTCAAATTTACCCATTCTTTCACCCAGACAAGTGCAGAGGCCTCTTAATATAGTTCCCAATCCGGCAACCCAAAGCCCTCTTTCTGTTTGGTATCTTGTAGAAGTTTCAATCTTATTCTTGCTTTTTTCCCTTACCAAATATATTTTAAAATCATTTTATTTAATTCTTCAAATAATTGTTTTCTAATTTTATTGGAATAGTTTGACATAAGAAGAGCAGTCTCGGCAAGATATTCATTTTTATTGTAGTTATTCCTCCTATCATCGATAGCTGCAGGTTTTTCTATTTCTCCAGATTTCTTTTGATT